>CM031240.1:1058614512-1058848066 GCA_018340775.1 Taxus wallichiana var. yunnanensis
AGAAATTGTTAGATTATATGGGATTTCAAAGACTGTTGTCAAAATTTCCCCTGGTAAATTTCGATAACATGCATCAAAAGTTGCGTTAAAGGCAAATAGGTCAATCCAGAAAAATCATGAAAATCGGCTAAGTCCTAGTCCTCTAAAAGGGTAGTGGGGACGTGTGGAACAAAATACCCGAACCAGCGAATCAGCGAAAAAGGGCAGGAGACAGTCAAGGCAAAATGGGACAAGCGGGCCAAAAGGACGCGAACCGGCCGGTTCGCCCGAAATCAGCACAAAGAACACAAGGCAAACTGGGACAAAGGGACACGCGGGACGCGGATCGCCGAAGGAGCCGAAAGCCAATAAAATTGCGCCACGTCATCGGCCGAATGAGGGACAAGGAAGCCCATTTTCGGGTGGATCGGAGGTTTTTGTCCCAAACGGTTTGGGACATCCGGGACAAAAAGACGCGAAGGGCGCGAAAGAGCTGGCAGGCCCGCAGACTAATCAAAAGCTGCCAAGTGTCCTCATAGAGTAAAGGTCAGAAAAGTCAAAGGGCGAGTTTTCGAGCACCGAGCCGAACCATTAGGATCTTGCCACGTGTCCCATTTAAGGGTCCATGAGGAAATTTCAAAGGAAAGCCCGCCAAAAGGTAGAGGAGAGAGAATTATTCAACCAATCAGAGCCCGCCACGTGTCATCCAGGCGGCAGAGCGCGGGAAGGAATTCAAAAAGCCGTTTTCGCCTATTCCGTGCCCTAAATCTTCAGATTGCCATAACTTTTGATCCAGAGCTCGGATTTGCGCGTTCTTTGTATCAATGGAAAGCTGGTAAAATTCTCTACACATTTCCAAGGTCAATCTTGTATTTTGGTTCAGTTTGGAGGATGAAAATCAAGAAACGCCTCTGGCGCGGATAACAAACAGAAGTGATGCGTCAACGAACAATTTTAATGCAGCACACCTCCGCTTGCAGCAGCCCCGCCTGCTTTCACCAGATGATCCGCTTCGCCATGATGAGATGAGTTAAATGCATTCTCGGAGGTGGTTGGGGCAGATTTCGAATTCCTCTCTCTTTTCTCTCTCATTCTTCCTATAAATTGTAAGGAGGGGCTTTTTCTAACGTTGGACATTTCGTTTTGCAACCCCTCCCCTTCTCTCCCGCTCGCAAGAGAATTCGTGGAGTTTTCAAGCCTCCCACATGGACAGTAATGCCATTGTGCCTCTTGGCCATCGCAATGTATTTGAATCGATCCTTTGAGCAATATATATGTCTCGTGATTAAATTTAAATCCTCTCATGTATTCATTGTTGTCATTCGATCTCTCATCGCATTTCGGTTACACATGTGCATGGTGTGGTATCGCATCTATATGGTCTCGTGTTTATGTTGCAAAGCTTATGTTCTTCATTCCTGCATCACCTCCTTAGCTTAGGTTTATTTATATGCATTTCTCTCTCCCTAGTCTCCTTGGTAGTTAGGTTAGATTTTTGGGTGAACCTCTGTGTTTTATTGGTGCATCGAACAGAGGAATAGAACTACTTTTTCCGGAGAATCCTTTCTCATTTCCAAGTCCCACACTGGAGAAAGGATTCAATGTTATGCAATCACACGGATGCCTAAGTGATCAACCTAGAAGCTTGATCTCGCATTCCGTGGTGCCGTGATTTTGCATCAACAGTTTTGGCACGCCAGTGGGACCTAGAGGTCTCATTTTTATTTGCAGCAAGTTGATATGCATCTCGCTGCAATTTTCTTGCTTAAAAAGAGCTATTATTTGCATATCTGGCAACTCCAAAGGGAGGAATCAATAGAATTTCAGCAATGTCAGCCTAAAAGCTTATGAGAAGAATCACAAGGTCAAGAGCTGGAGAAGAGGAAGTGCGGTTTGAATACCGCAATTATCTCCAAGAAGAAGGCAAAGAGGAAGAAGGATTCAAAGGTCCCCATCTCCACCAAACAGAACCTCTCAACTCCTCCGCCCGATGTGCCTTTCTTTCAATATACAAGGGTTTTAAGACCAATCGAATGGCGCAACCAAAGTGAACCCCTATGTCAACTTCACAGTAAAGAAATTTCACTTGCTCTCAATGCACAAAATCCAATCCCAAATACAGAAAGATCAAGAACATTCCATATTTTATCGAGAAAATCGACCACTCGGTGATCATGTCAAGGACATTGCTAATATTTGTGCAATCCATGAGATTAATGAGATGCAAGTAGCTGGCCAAATTGTCGGCGCCTTCATTCAAGGGGAAAGCATTGCAATGGTTTAGGAGCCTTGAGCCGGCTCCATCACAAACCGGAATCGCCATGTATTGCACTTCATGATCAATTTGGAGAGAAGGGAGACAACTTGTCTCTTTTGGAGCAGATGACAACCATCAAGAGAGCTTCCAATGAGCAGCTAACCGACTTCAACTTCAGATTTCAAAGATCTTGGGATAGAATTCCAAGTCGCCAACAAGAAGGTGCTTTTCTATACTACCTTAAAGCTTTAAATTCTGATATTTCTATGTTGGTTCAATCTATGGGAGGCACAACTATCCCTGCTGCATATAGTATTGCCATTAGAGCTGAAAATTGTCTGATTCAAGCTGGCAAGCTAGCTCCTAGGCCCCCAATGCCATTATATCCAAGTATAGAGAGCCCAAGTACTAGTCAAGCACCTGTCTTAGCTCCTATTCCCACTCCTAGGAATCAAAGTTCAAATGAAGCTTCCACTTCATCTCCAAGTGCCCCAAATGAGCTTCAAGAAGTCATGAAGCAACTGCAAAATTTAGGTAATGAGCTGGTCACACTCAAGAGACAACAAGCTCAAGGTTTTAGACCTTCGTATCAGCCTCAAGCTCAACCTAATAGGCAGCCATATCAGCCTCAAAGACCACCTAATCCAGCTGCAAACATGAGTCAAATAAGGCCTCCGTCAATAGACCATTCCAATTTCTATAATCCAAATGCCATATCTCGCTCTAAGGCATTAGTACCAAAGACAAAATAACATGGCACAGAGTACGACCTGGGTGTTACCCTTGCAATCTACCTCACAATCAAGTCAAAGATGTTTCAATGGTGCACTAAATCAGCCTCGATGGTGCAAACCATTGGTGTTGCTCGAGATCCAAGCCGAGGAGGAGAATCAACAGCAACAAACGCAACAAGAAGGACTCCCAACAGAGACCGCATTGGCCAATCGCGCAAACTAAGACTTCGTGGAGTTAACCAACAGCCTTTTCAAGGCATGGCTGCCAATACACGGCCAAAGAAGAGAAACATAGAAGAGGGACAACAGTCTAATCCAGTTGCTTCTCAACCTACTCTTACGCAACAAGGGGTCAGCAGACCAAACATAGCTCCAAATGTGCAAAATCAGCTTAAGGTACCTATTGCAGCAATGCATGTACCTGTTCAAGTCCCAGAAAAGGTTGTACCAAGTAAGGGGGCAAAGAAAAGGAGTTCATCTCCTTTCAACATCATCGATCAAATGAAGAAGACACATGTGAACATTTCCATGTGGGAATCACTGGCGATCCCAGGGCAACGAGATTTATTGCAAGCTGCAATGACTGATTGGTCTGCCACAAATGTATCAAACCTAGGACATGAGAAAGTTCTCACTAATGCAGTGCAACATGATGGGGGGCAGACAAGAAAAAATTTGAAGCCTCCGCCTTTCTATGTTTCATTGATTGTTGAAATCACTGTGCACAATCGCATGTTGGACTCGGGGGCCGCAGTCAGTTGATGCCGAAGCAAATAGCGGACCAGCTGGGTTTGAAATATGAGCCAGTGCTGAAAGGAGTAGTACAGCTAGATGGAACGGCAGTGGGGACTGTTGGAGTCATCAAGGAGTTAAGTCTAACACTACATTCCTGTCCTAATGTTACAGTTTTTACAAGATGTGTCCGTGATTGACCTTCCGCCACTCTTTGCGTTGTGTCTTTCAAGAGACTTCACCGCAAAATCGGTGGATATTTATCGCAGATTGGTCACATGATTTTTAGGACAAGGTATGGAGCCAAAGCAACAATCAAAGTCGTAACCAATTGCCAATTTCCATATCGAGCCCTATGTACTGTGTCCTATCAATGCAAATTGCTCACTTTTGATCGGGAGGAGTGTTCAAATGATCTAGAGACAGTACTAAGGTCGAGGGAATTTCGATTTAACTTTAGATGAATGGGCAAACAAAAGTCATGAATTTGATCCATACAAAGAAATTGAAGAGTTCGAATTGGGCGTGTATTGTATACACGAGGAAAATTCACCCATTCCCGACATCATTCAAATTTCGAACAAAAAGGATGAAAACAAAGTCCGGAGATTATTCTTCGATGGTTCGAGAAGCGCATAAGGTTCGGAGGCGGTGTAGTATTGATTTCACCACAGATATCAAGTATTATTCAGCTTTTCGTTTCAGCTTTTCTTGTTCAAACAACACCGTCGAATACGAAGCATTGATTCATGGACTCACTGGTCTGTGAAAAAGGGCATAAAGAACTTGCAGTGTTTCGAGATAGCGAGCTGATCGTCAACCAAGTTAGAGGACTTCATGCTACAAAGAACGACTTGCTGAGGAGCTACAAGAATAGGGTATGGGACCTCATTGAGGATTTCGAAGCTTTCAACATTGTGTCCATATCTAGGAAGAGAAATGAAGCCGCAGATAGGCTCGCAACAGTTGGAGCAACATTTGATGTGGTTGACAACATCAGAAGAGAAAAAACGCAGCCACACGTCCATGTGGTCAGGAGGCCAATAGCTCCAGATAATAACACAAGCCGGGCAGTGTGTTTGAGAACGATCACCAGATCGTCAATTTCTTACAAGAAGAGGCTGAATTTTCAGCTAGAATCAAGACAGATTTAGAGCAAAGCAGATGGGGATCAAGTAGTGCAGCTGCATGACAAACAAGCTTCCTAAGGGTTTGGTAACATCGAGTCTATCTTCAACCCTAACGACTCGATTTTGTAAGGAAAAGGCAAACATACAAGTCAAGAGAGAAGATTCGAGCCAATTCCATTGGGGAAGGCAAAACACTTCAAATTGGCAAAGTGGCTACCGAACAGAGAAATCAGATTTCATACAACTTTAACAAGAGTTTCCAGATGTCTTCACTTGGAGCTATGAAGACTTAAGAGGATTCAATCCAAATTTGGCACAACATACAATAGAATTGGATCCAGATGCTAAGCCCATCGCAGTAAGCAGAGACCAGCCAACCCTCACATTGAGCCTCTAATGAAGAAAGAGCTTAACAAGCTAATCGAGGCAAGCATTATATTCCCTATCAAGCACTCAAGTTGGGTCGCGAACTTGGTTCCTGGGCCAGAAGAAGAGCGGAGAAATCAGGTTGTGTGTGGACTTCCGAGACCTCAATAGGCATCTCTCAAAGACCATTACCCGCTTCCTTCAATGGAACAAATATTGCAAGTAGATCCGGTTCGAGAGATTCTCTCCTAGATGGCTACTCAGGGTACAATCAGGTGATGGTGAAAGAAGATGACCAATTCAAGACGGCTTTCACCACCAAATGGGGACCTATGCCTACAAGAAAATGCCATTTGGGCTATCAAATGCTGGAGCCACCTTCCAAAGGGCAATGGATATGGCATTCAAGGGGTTGATCAATAAAATAGTTTTGATATATCTTGACGACATCACTGTATTCTCAAAAAATGCAGCGGATCACCTCTGTCATTTGAGGCAAGTATTTCAGAGATGTAGAAGATTTGGGGTATCATTGAATCCCAAAAAATGCATATTCTTGGCTCACGAGGGAAAGCTTCTAGGCCATATTGTTTCAAAGGAGGGGTGATTTATGACCCAGTAAAGAGTCAAGCAATTTGAGCATTGCCATTATCAAGCAAGTCACAAGAAGGCTCTTCAAAGCTTCTTGGGAAGGATCAATTTTGTCCGTAGATTTGTTCCAAATTTGCTCGCTTCTTATGAAGCCAATAACGCTGATGTTAAAGAAGAGCATGGCATTTAAGTGGACATCGAAGGCAAGGCAAGTTTTGAGGCAATAAAAGAGCTATATCTCAAGCTCCGACTCGTCAATCCGACTTTCCAAGGACTTCGTGCTATACGCCTTTGGTGGTGGGGAAACGATTTCGTGCAATCCCGCACAACAAAACAAAGAAGGGTTAGAGCAACCAGCTGCTTTCTTCACCAAGGCTTGGAGGAATACGAAACTAGGTACTCTTTCATTGAAAAGCATGTCCTGCAGTAATCAAGTTTAAAGAAATTCAAACACCTAGTCTCAAACAACAAGATCCAATTGTTGGTCTCTCTCATGGGAGTTAAGGACTTCCTTCTAAATAAGGATCTCGAATGAGAAGCGTGCAGATGGATAACTCGTGTCATGGAATATGACATCGAGATCAAGGTCACCAAACTAAGTGGGAAGGGACTATGCGAAAGCCTAGCCTCGAGTCAACAAGTTGAAACAGTAATAAAAAAGACGCCGTCTCCGCTGTTACAAGATGATCAAAAACAGAAAATGATGATGTGTCCACTCCCCGTTGACTCGTAATATGATACATTTCCTACAGACGAGCATGTGCCCTCCAGAGATGAGCAAAGCGAAAAGAAGGTACTTCAGATTACAAGCTAGCTTCTTTATGTGTGCTTGTTGATGGTATTTTGTTTAAAAGGACATCAACGGTGTTCTATTGAGATGCATTCGGGACAGTCGATTGAGAGGATCTTACAAGAGTTCCATGACGGGAGGCAGGAGGCCATTTCACCCCACGAGTAATGTACTCTCAAAATCATGAAAGCTGGTTACTATTGGCCTACTATATTCAATGATTGCTACTCATGGGTTAAGAAATGCAAGAAATGTGCATTCTTCACAGGAAAGGAAGGTTAGCAAAGACCGCCCTTCGCCCAATTTCAGAGATCATCCATTCATGCAAAGGGGGATTGGACTTCACTGGAGTCATCAATCCCACCCGAGTCAAGGTCACAAGTGGATTCTTACAAATGGCTGCACTATTTCACCAAGTGGACCGAGGCAAAGAGCGCTCAAAGAAGCAAGTGAGTCTAAAGATACTAGACTTTTATGAAGGAATAGTAACTGTGTTTGTGCCGCCACCATCATATCGTATAATGCATTAGCATTCATAGGTTCAAAATTACTGAATGGGTCAAGAATGGAATCTATTTGAGCACCTCTTCAAATTATTACCCGCAGGGTAATGGACAGGCAGAGTCCACAAACAAGAATTTGCTAAAAATCATCAGAAGGACTCTGGATGAAAATCAAAGAACATGGCATACAAGGCTAAAATCAGCGTTATGGGTCGGATGTAATAACACCAAAGAGGTCTACAGGTAATTCTCCCTACAAGTTGGTCTATGGGAAGGAGGCAGTATTGCCTATATCATTAGAATTGCCAGCCTTGGAGCTCATGAAACAGCTTGAGTTATCTGAATTCGAACCAATGGAGGCCAGGTATGCAGAATTGATGGAATTAGAAGAAATCAGAGAACATGCGGTTCGTGATTTATCAAAAGGATCAAGCCGTAGTAAAAAGATGGTTTGATAAGAGAGCTGGAGCAAAGACTTTCCAGGAAGGGGACCTAGTTCTGAAATGGGATGCAAACCGGGCAAAACCAGGAAGGCATTCCAAGTTTGATGCCATCTGGAGTGGTCCCTATATGGTCACGGATGCAAAAATAGTAATGCCTTCAAATTGTCTCGCATTGGATGGAGAGGAACTTTGATTCCGGTTAACGGAATCTATCTTAAATATCGCTACTAAGAGAAGGTTTTTCCTCAGTAAATATTAGTTTAGGTTTTTCTTAATTCCTCTAAGTGCGTATGCACATTGTCTGTCAGTAGTTAGGTTTCTATTTCCTAAGTGCTTGGGCACAGTTTTCGCTGCTCTCGTGTTGTTTTCTACAGCCCGAGTGTCACTGGAGAAGAAGTTGCAGATCGCTTGTTTCAAAGTTATTGCTTAACTCCATGCCCAATGGATCGCTAAAAGGCCACGATCGATCATTCACCTAGCAGCAGGTGACCCCGCATTGAGTCGTCAAATCGCGTTGTCAAAATTTCCTCCCCTGTAAAATTTCGATAACATACATCAAAAGTTGCAAAAGGGCAAATAGGTGGATCCAGAAAATCGTGAAAATCGGCTAAGTCCTAGTCCTAGAACAATCCTGGGACATTTGGGACAGTAAATGCATGGATCGGCCGAAAAGCTCCAGGCCAAGCCAAGCAATCGGGACAAGAAAGCCGATTCGCCGAAAGAGAGGAAAATTGGCTAATCCGAGGAGGCAAAATGGGACAAGGCAAAGGCGAATGACTAGAAAGTGAAAAGGGCCGACAACCCAAGGCAAAATGGGACAAAAGGCTGGGCCAAAGGACGCGAACCGGCCGAAAAATCAAGGGCCGCATACCCAATAAAGCACAAAGAGCACAAGGCAACCGGGACAAAGGGACGCGGGACGCGGATCGCCGAAGGAGCCGAAAGCCAATAAAATTGCGCCACGTCATCGGCCGAATGAGGGACAAGGAAGCCCATTTCGGGCGGATCGGAGGTTTTTGTCCCAAACGGTTTGGGACATCCGGGACAAAAAGACGCGAAGGGCGCGAAAGAGCTGGCAGGCCCGCAGACTAATCAAAAGCCGCCAAGTGTCCTCATAGAGTAAAGGTCAGAAAAGTCAAAGGGCGAGTTTTCGAGCACCGAGCCGAACCATTAGGATCTTGCCACGTGTCCCATTTAAGGGTCCATGAGGAAATTTCAAAGGAAAGCCCGCCAAAAGGCAGAGGAGAGAGAATTATTCAACCAATCAGAGCCCGCCACGTGTCATCCAGGCGGCAGAGCGCGGGAAGGAATTCAAAAAGCCATTTTCGCCTATTCCGTTCCCTAAATCTTCGGGATCGATTGCCATAACTTTTGATCCAGAGCTTGATTTGCGCGTTTTTGTATCAATGGAAAGTGGTAAAATTCTCTACACATTTCCAAGGTCAATCTTGTATTTTGGTTCAGTTTGGAGGATGAAAATCAAGAAACACCTGCGCGAGATAACAAATGCAAGTGATGTGTCAACGAACAATTTTAATGCAGCAGACACTCGCCGCTTCGCCAGCAGCCGCCATTTCGCCAGATCCGCCGCTTCGCCATGATGAGATGAGTTAAATGCATTCTCGAGGTGGTTGGGGTAGATTTGAATTCCTCTCTCTTTCTCTCTCATTCTTCCTATAAATTGTAAGGAGGGGCTTCTTTTCTAACGTTGGACATTTCGTTTTGCAACCCCCCCTCTCTCTCCGCTCGCAAGAGAATTCGTGGAGTTTTCAAGCCTCCCACATGGACTCGTAATGCCATTGTGCCTCTTGGCCATCGCAATGTATTTGAATCGATCCTTTGAGCAATATATATGTCCGTGATTAAATTTAAATCCTCTCATGTATTCATTGTTGTCATTTCCGATCTCTCATCGCATTTTGTTACTGTGTGCATGGTGTGGTATCAGATCTATATGGTCTCAGTGTTTATGTCAGAAGCTTATGTTCTTCATTCCTGCATCACCTCCTTAGCTTAGGTTTATTTATATGCATTTCTCTCCCTGTCTCCTGGTAGTTAGGTTAGATTTTTGGGTGAACCTCTGCGTTTTATTGGTGCATCCGAAATGAGGAATAGAGCCACCTTTCTCCTGGAGAATCCTTTCTCATTTCAAGTCCCACACTTGGAGGAAGGATTCAATGTTATGCAATCACACTCGGATGCCTAAGTGATCAAGCCGAGTTCACATACAAAAATAGCTATCAATTCCATTAATATGGGTCCCTACTAGGATTTGTATGGTCGACTCAGTAGACACCTCCGATTTGGGACATGTGCAGATGACAGGATCATTATGTGACCAACTTACCTACAGGAGGACTTAGAGCACTAGGTTATTCTGATTAGATAATGTTTTGAGTAGGATAGAGCATGCTGGAAAGCGATGCAGACACCAAGAGGATTGATCATCACTTCTCAATGGATAAAAATTCTTCTTGAGAGTTTTTCCACATAAGAGGACAATTCTCTATGGAAAGGGTTCTAAGTTATCACCTCATTTTGTGGGGCCTTTTGATATTTCATAGGTCATCATTCTAGTTTCTTATCACCTATCTTTTCCACTACGCCCTCGCACTTACCCACAATGTATTTCATGTTTCTATACTACATCAAGGTTCATTTTAAGAAGCCTCTAGTAAAATGGAGGTGGAAAATCCCCAACGAATATAATCGAATCCACTTTCACATAAAAGTGAATTTTCCATTTTTTCATAACTAAATTTTTTTCCTTGCTATTATTTTGAGGAGAGACTATAGACACTGATGCATAGTTGACGGTGGAAAATCCTAATTGTCATGTGTCAACAAAGTTTCTTGACATGCGATAGAAGGCTTCATGTCGCGCATCAAGAAACTTTCGATGCGTACGATAGAAGGATTTTGTTGTGCATCACAAAGTTTCTTCGCACATGAAAGATGCCTCCCTTTCATGCTTCAAGAAGTCTTCGACGTGCAAAAGAAGGCTTAAGAGACGCCACAAGAAGCTCTTTTGATGCAAGACAGAAGAATTATGTCGTGCGTCAAGAAATTTTTTTCGACGCATGATAGAAGACTTCAAATGTGTGTCAAGAAAATTTATTTTGTTGTATATGCTTGGGCATGTATTTATTATTTTCTCCATCCATCATATGGCTTGATGGATTTTGGTGTTTTATTTAGGAAGAGGGAGGTATTTCCTATTAAACCTCATGGCTTTATTCAAGCCATGTTGGTTATTTTTATCGCCTCATATGGTTTGAGGTGGAGAAGGTGGCTCATATTGTTTCAACCGCCTTCCCCATCCTTAGAGAGGAAACCAAATGGGTTTGAAAATCCTCCCAAGAAAGATTTTAGCCAAATAGGTGGAGAAATAAGGAGGTTTTGTGAACAATCTAGTAAGTGTGCATCTTATGGTTGGTAAATTTTTTGTTTCTTTAATGTATGGATTTGTTTTGTATGTGAATGCATTTGTTGTTTACGTCTCCCTTAATCTTGTGCTCATTGTTGGAAACTAGCTCTCACTCCCATGGGCTTGGGGGAGGCTGGCATGTCTTACAAACTTTTAAAGGCATTTAATTATGCCTATAGGTTGGGTGATAAAACAATCCTTTCTCTATATGTTGGTTTATTTTAAAAGCACCCAAAGTTGTATCTCAAGTTTAGAAGATGGTTGGAGTTTCTTGACATCTTGGCTTCTCATTGTTTTCTCCAATTTTTTGAACACTACTCTCATTGTAATCTTGTGGATATGGCTATGTGGGAGGTTTATTTGTCTTGTAAAGTTCCCATTTTGTGATTTGGGATTTCTTGTAAACTAGCATTTCATTAGTATGGGTAAACTCCCTTCAATCTTGGAATGAAGCCTCATAATATTTTTCTTTGTGTATCTTAAGTATGTTGGAAATATGGTGTATTTGTGAGCTTAAGCTTCATGGGAATGTAAACTATTCTTGTATGATAAATGTTGTAAGAGACTTAAACTTTGTAATGCAATACAAGAAATTGGTTGAGAGTTATTCCTTGTTAAGATCTTGTTTTAAGGTTGAAGTTTTTCCTTTGCAAATAAAATAATTGATTTTTATATGAAGTTGTTAAAAAAGTAATGTTACTCTTATATTTCTTGTTAGTATGGTAAATGATTAAGGAGAAAATGTGATATTTTTATTGGGATCTTCTTGGTAGAATTCTGTAGTATTTATTTGGATATTGCATTTGAAAGGAAAGTTAGTGTAACATGGAGCTTGAGGATTTATATTGAATGGAAAATGATCATTTTTATAATATATATCTTTCTTGAAAATGTTGGAAGCATTATAGAATGAAATGAAATCAGCTTTTTCCTTTCCCTTCCATGTGAAAACTTAACAAAATTATTATATTAGGAAATCAAATGTGAACATACCTCCTTACTTACTAAGTTTAAAATATGTTTCCAAGTCCTCTCTTCTTAATTAAAGTACAAAGTTACATTTTCTTTATTTATACCAATAAGTAAATAATTTTACAATCTGATATATTGAAAAATTATGAAGTTGTATACTTCAAAACCACAAAACATAATCTATCATTTTACAACTTGTAATAATTTTTAACATAGTATATAATATAAATATATTAAAATATATTTAATATAGTTATATTATAAAATATAACTATAATATATTCAAACATAGTTATACATTATTTAATATATTAATATAGTTATATATTATAATATAATATATTAAAACATATTATATTATATATAATATATAATAACACAATTTAATATAAAATAAAAGATTTGGTGAAAAATTATAAATTTTAAAATAAAAAGATGTGGGGAGGGGTCGAGCCCTCCCCAAACCTCCGCCAAACTCCACCGCCACATCCCCAAGACCAACCACCGCTCCCTCTCCCCACACCCCACAACCCCAACTCCCCTCCCGCCAAACTCCACACCTCCACGCAGACCCACCTCCATCAGAACCCTCACTCTCCTCCAAAGTTATACCCACCATTTCAAAACCTTGTGGGTTTTATACAATCCGTCGCCCTTGCGGTTTAACCTCTTTGCATTTTCTTCTTCGAGTACTCTCAAATCATTTTTTTTATATATATATATATATAGGCGGTTTGCCTCCATTATACACCAAAAAATGGGTATACTACATACCCAACCAGAGAAATTTTAAGTTAAAGAAACATACAAAAAGTAAAAATAATAATGATATTATTCATTAAAACTCCATGAATCCATATCTTCCATATCTCCTCCTCAACACGCATACAAATAAGAAACAAAATGAAACAAATGAGAAGAGGAAATGAAAGGAAAATAAAACATAAGGATGGATTAGGGAAACTTTAGGGCATATCTTAAATTAAGGGCCGATTTTAGTTTGATCCTAGGGTTCACATTTAATCCTACACAAATTTTAAGTCATGGGATTTTGTGGGATTAGGAAATAAAATAAAAGAAGTGTGTGGGGAAAATTAAATAAAAAGGGGGAAACTGATTAAATTTAAAGGGGTGTGTAGACTTTCATTCAGGACCCTATGAAACATTTAGTAGAAATAAATAATTAAAGTTGGAATTGGACAAGTGGTTAATTAATTGGGTAAATCAAATTAGTATAGAATAATTAATAATGGGAATTGGGTAAGTATAGTATTAGTATTTATATTTTAAACAAAAATTACCCAAATTTTTAACTACCATTTGGTGGGTGTTTCTATGTCCCGAGGAGGGGCATTACACTACGTATCCCGATACTTGGTGTTGATGCGGGTACAATCATTGTTAATCTATGTTGTTATGATGCTGAAATTATTTGCCATCTTTAGAGTGCCTGTATGGGGATTGAAATAATTTTATGTTAGAGGTAAATGTTGTTGGGAGAAAAGACAATGTTATCAATGTATAACATGTAATTTGCGAAGCTAGATTGACATTCATTTTATATTAATAAATTCAGATTAAATAGTAGACCAATCTAAACAATAAAGATTTCTTAAATAATAGTGGATGTGCATCGATTGTGTAAGAAAATTTAAGGAATTTTATAGGAAGGTTTAGTAATTGGGATAGATTTTGTTAGCATAGAAGCCTCTTTTAGAGCAATACCACTCTTCTTTAAATGTAAGGTTTTTATATTTTATAAATTCTAATATTTTTATATGTTGTATCATTCATGGGGATTACAAAACTACGTAAGTGTTTTTAGCTATACATGTCAAGTTGATAGAAGAGTGTATAACAATTCATCTAAGCAGACAACAAGTAAAATGGAAACTAAGAGCTTTGTGTCCGATTAATGTGGTTATTTTAATTTTGTGTTGTGTCAATTTGGTAGATATTGACATCAATTCATGCTTATGTAATGTGGAAGGAAAATTAGACCAGAAAACCAGATTTCACTAAATTTCTTGAAATTACCCTTGTAGAATCATTTGGAATAAAAATAATGAGCAACATTCAAGCTTTTCTCTTTAACATAGTAGTCAGTAGAGCATGTAAAGTAAAAATTCCCATAATAGGGTGTTGAGTAAAATTAGTTTTACATAGTTGTGTTGTAAAGTTGAATCACCACAAGATCAATATTTGTAACTCTTAATTTCAGTAGCAAATGCAACATCAACATGTTCGCCATATTTTCCTAAGGTTGCGAATAAGAAATGACTTGTGTGCGAATTGCAAGTTGTTTGTTTTTTTCAGATCGGATGTCTTAAGGGTACTCTACTATAGTGGTCATCCAAAGGAAAATGGCAATGTCGATGGCTTGATAGTGTTCAATTTATTCATTTCACTCATTTTTTTTTGGTGGGCTCTTCTTCACTTTTCCCACCAAAGTTATATCAATGTTTTGGGTAAGTAATAACTCGGTGGAATCACCCCACAGGAGTCATCTATTTCACTATTAGAGATAATGGTTATAACCTTATAGATCTATTATTATGAATTTTTTCTCTTATTTTTTGGTTATAGATAAAGTCTATGATGGATTTTGGCGGTTAGTCAATTTTTATATATATTTCAATTGGAGATCAAAATAGGATATGATGAATATATAAGAGCTAGAATTGAAATTCCTACATTATGTGCGGATCTACGATCAAGGGTAGTCTCAATTAGACTATTTTTAGGGGTATTCTCAATCGACAATTTCTTTAGGGGATGAATTACAACCTTATGTCAAGATCTACATACCAAGTGGCAATGGCTTCAGTCAAGTAGCTAGTATTTTACGACTCATGGGTTTTCCTAAAGATAAGGAGATGGGAACAAGTTTTATTGGGATAAATAAAAATTGACCCTAAAATTTATAAAAATGCCATATTTCCCATATCAAATAAATATCCAATCTTATCCTCGCAATGTAATCCAAATTCTAGATACACAATATGAATGATTGGGAATATGATTGCTAAAGTGAGACTCTGTGTTTAATGTTTAGTTATAAAAGAAATAGGTTTGTTAAAGATGGAGTTTCGAGATGTTATTGGGACTTTAGAAGATGATTATGGATTATTATGTGTTTTGTGCTTGAATATTTAGACATCATCTTCTTGGGAATCGATGAGTATACATGTTTTGGATTTGTGTTTGAGCGGTTATATATTATTTTGTTTCAAAGATATTTGACTGTAAATATACTCTTCTTAGAGATTTTAGAATTTACTTATTTAGATATTTGTACTTGGGATTTTGATTATGTATATCACATTATTCTTTTGGTGTTATCCGAAGGAGAAAACTTCATCAACTCTGCAAGTCCATTATGACAAGTGCAAACAAAGCTTCAGATCATTGATGAAATGCATTTTTTTTTTGCATAGGCTATCTCGATATTACATTTCCCAAAACTTGGATAATGTTTTAAGTGTTAGCTGTTTAATATGCCCGATGATACATTTTTAATATGGCAGATAAAATTTTCTAATGATGACATTATAATATGCCTAATAAATGTTTCCTACTTATATCAACATTTTTAGGAAGTGTTCTCTTGTATGTACCCTTGTTGAGAGATGACAAAAGAGGTTCTAAGATTGTTTTTTTCTCTCACTTCTTGTAGATACAATGGAAACACATTAGGTGCGTGGGTATAGCTATTGTTGAGGTGAGTCTCTCGATATCAAGGCCGCTCCTTATCGATGTATCCTAAACTATTTTTCGGGGGTTTTGAGGGTAAAAAGATTACAAAAAGAATCGAAATGGAATGGGATGATATACCAAATTGATTAAGGTATTTGAATGATTACATGCACAATAGAATTGAGAAACAAGTTTCGGATGCACAAACCAATGGGTTTTTAGCTTGATCTTAAGGAAAACACTTGTGTGTTAAGGGAATAAATGATAACAACATAATAAATAGCATGTACACTAAGAATGTATAGAAAACATCAAATTTCCAAAGAAGTTAAGATAATTAATCATGGAATAAACAATCACAATAATTAATTGAAAGATAGACACCACTACAAATAATTGGAAAGGCAAAATTGGTTCTCATTCAAGGGAAAAACTTGAAAAAATATGCATCATCATTCTTGTATCCAAAAATTCCTCTTATTCCTTTCTAATGCACACAATATATAGCAAAAATACTTCACCCAACCCCTCCTAAAAATAGACTGTAGTCTGTACTCGCCTATGCATGCTAATTTTACCTCTTTATCATGAATAAATAAAGGAAAAAAATAAACATGTTGATTACAATGAGTCATTAATAGCCTTAGATACAAAAATACACTCTAGTCAAAGTGTAGTTGACTGCTCTATTTTTAATACAATTAATAAACTTGGGTGAATATTTTTAGCTAATATTATCTCTTGCTTGTTTTTCAAGTCTCCTTCAATGTGCATGCAACTTGGTATTCTTTCTGTTGATTAAATAATCATACTTAAACTTTGACGTAGAATTTGCATATTTATCCACTTGCAATGGTATTTTGGCTTTATATTTGTTTTGTCATTTGTGAAGGCATGCAAAAATACACCTGTGCAAGAAAATAATGATTTTGATCTTCAATACTTAGAAAAATATCCATCCATGTGTGGGGACAACCTGTAGGTATGTGCAAGAAAATAATACCTTTATTTTGTAAGAAAAAGGTAAATAGGATCCACTTTAATCATGTTGGCTCTGATGTTGACTATATGCATGTATTATTATTCTTATCCTTTCTCACCATGCCATGAATATACTCAACAAAATACCATTCACACTGTGGGGACCGCCTTTGCAAATTTTAAGGCATAGAAAAAATATTTTTTCCACGTTGATTATTAGCCACCATTTGATCATTCGCCACCTCTTTTATTCAACCATGCACATGTATTTAGAAACATTAAGGTTCCTCACTTTAATTATGGATGGGTTTTGATTGATCATAGTACATACCTTTATTCCAATCACATTGGTCACCTTTTGATTGAGGGCTTTGAAGTCATGAACCCTTTTGATTAATCATTGCATATATTATACTTTACCCTTTCCTTTGATTTGGCATGATAATGTTGGTGTTTGAATAGTCTGGCATGTAATGATTAATATATGGCCCCTTTTGATGACTTGATTCACATACACTATAGTCTTAAAAGACCAAGTTTAATGATAAGGGAAAAGGTCCCCCCTCACAATGCATGACCCCTCAATCATTTTTTCGGTGGCAATGTTTTCAAGGCTAATTGTGGTTTGCATTGAAATTTGGATGTTTTAATCTATGACATTGATTTTTGTACCTCTAAATCTCTACCGTTGATCAGTCTGAAGTGGAATTAATTGCTCATCGAATCTAATCCTTCGATATTTTATCTGTGAATATGGCTCATTGATGTTAGTTCAGGTGAATTAGGGTTACTGTGAGGTTGCATTGATTTTGGTGTTTAATTATGATCGTCGATATTGGTATTAGTTCAATCTCAGTCATTGATACTCTAACTCTGATTGACAGGGTAGTTGGTAGTGGTTTACATTGTGTGCCATTTGATCTCATACCTCTTGATCTTGACCTTTGATCATTAATCCAATGGGTAGTTGGGCAAGTGAAATATCATACCTGAATCATTGTTTCCATTTTCTGAGCTCTTTCGAGCTAGTGAAGCTTTGCCAAAATTTCTGTGGTGCCCATTTTCCTGATCCTCGAGCTTCATTTCAAGCACTTCTCGACTCTGTGACTTTGAATCTGGTATATTTTTTCCATTCTTGTTCTTTTAAGCTCTGTGTGCAAGATTCTAAAGATTGTTGTCATTGATTTTATTTGAAACTCAAACCTAGTTCGTTCTGGTTATGAGCATATAAAACGGTAAGATTTCATTTTTTCTTACACTATGACTGTTTGTAGTCACCATTTTTCATTTTTGACCTCTTAGTACTAAAAATTTGAAATATATTGTGTTTTCTGGCATCCCGAGTTCAAACTCGCTCTGGGTACTCATGGTTTTCTCTACAACTCAAAATTTTGAAGGGTTTCTCATAACTCAAGACTTAACTGGTAAGTTTGGTTTATTTCTTTGAGTTTCATGAAAATTTCTAAAATTCTATAATGGTTGTGGAAATGAATCTCGTTTGTGTGAAAATAATGGAAACCCTTCATAGTTATGAGAAAATAAAATGTTTCTTTATCTTCACCTCTATATTTCTAATGAAATATATGAACGGTTTCTTTGTTTGATTTAATCTACGCTTGTTCATTTCAAACCCGAAAGGGGTATCTCGAGTATTCATACTATATTATACCTTTCACTTCACTTGAATATAGCTAGTATTTTGATTTTGATATTATGTAAAACTTGGAGGCTTCTCCCCTTTTTCCTGAGATCTGGATGTTATTTCTCATTCTGGGTGCTCATTCTGGGTCTGGATTCTTCATGGAATTTGCATCAGGTAAGAAAACATGAATATTCTCGGCACTATTATCACTAATATTCATCATTTTGAAGGTAAAACCCTATGTTTTGAAGCTTTTTTGTTTTTCTCCTCACAACCCACTATATTTATTTGTGGGTGTTCTCCATCTCCACTATTTTTGTAACCCTGGAGCTTGCCATTTTCTGATTCAACTGTAAATGTTTCCTTTGACATTGTTGTCGTATAACTGAGTATTTTTATTTGCTCACGATGGTTTTGAATTTTCTTAGATTTAGTCATTCATCTGATTTTATAAATAATATGATACTTAAAATTCTATTATTTTATACTTGAATTTGTTTAAATAAATTCCCCATTTCATTCCATTAGCTCACATTTGGTGTGTTGTGATTGCAATCATTACTGCGGTTGAAAAATGTGCTTTCTTTGCCATATATGGGGTAGACATATAAATAAACTGTTTCAATTCATGAATATGATTGGGATTTTGTGGTTTTGAATTCAACTAAGGATTGATGCTTGTATTCTCTATGAACTCAACCCTTGGCTATTGTGCATTTGATTTATTTGTCGCTCCATAAGAACTGAATTATCTACATTATTTTTCCTGTTTCCTAAAATTTGATCTAGTTTTTGTAGATGATCTCGTGCTTGAAATTTTCATTTCATGTTGAGGTATGTGTTTGGACTATTATCCCTTTAGAGCCTATTTGAGTAGTGGCTTGATCACATAAGTCTTAAACAGTTCATAATATGTTTGGTCTTTGTTTTTATTGATCCATTGTTGGATGAATCAAACTTATAATTTCACAAACAGGACGGAAGCCTCGTATATTTTATTAATGTGTAATTAATTAATGTTACAAAGAATGGGATGCAATATTTATAGATATTGCATGCACAAATACAAACAAATAAATAATTTTCACAAGTATATCCATGAAACAATACAAACAAGAATATTGTTAAAACAATATAACATTGATTAAAACAACCTTACGTATTGTTGAATAAAAACAATTAGATGGTTATGATGAAATATAACCATATAAAATTAAATAAATAAAATAATTAATATGCAATGCATAATTAATAAAGGTAATAATATTTTACCCTAACATTCCCCCTTAATTTTGCATTTCCTCAAGGGATGAGGAGAGGAAATCTTTGAACAACTCAAACTTGTCACATGCAAGTGACTTCGTGAAGATATCCAAAACTCGAAGATGTATATTTTGTTTTAAGACATGCTCACGTATGAAATGTACCTATACCTCAATGTGTTTTGTTATTTCATGAAAAACTGGATTGCGAACAAGTTTGAGAACACCTTCATTGTCAACATACAAGGTGGTTGGTTTGTCCTGTGGTATTCTAAGTCCTTCTAGTATGTGACGTAGCCATATCACTTCACAGAAAGCTTCTCCTACAAAATGATACTTGAATTATATGGAAGAGAGAGAAAAAAAGTGTTGTTTCTTGCTTCCCCATGATATTGGTCCAGATCCCATAAAGAACACAAATCCTGAAGTGGATTTTCTGTCATCAATATTAGCCTGCATGATCTGAATCTAAATATCCCAACAAGAAGAAGTTTTCATTCTTCTTGTATTCTAAACCAAGATCCACTAATCCTTTGAGATATCTTAAAATGCACCTTGTTGCCTTCCAATGAAAAACTTTGGATTCTTGCATGAACTGGATAGATAGCTTACTACAAAGCCGATATCCGGTCTAGTGTGGCATTTACCGCAGGAGATGGATCTTAACGAGATAATCGTAATCTATTCTCCATAGGTGTAGAAATTGGTGTGCAATCCATCATCCTAAATTTCTCTAGTGTATTCTTGGTATATTTCATCTAAGAAACAAAGATATGATTCTCTTTTCGCCATGCTTCCAATCCAAGACAATAGTGCATCAACCCAAGATTAGTCATGTCGAACGATTGATTTATATATTTCTTCATTGCATCGATCTTCATCATCAACTTCCAAAGTGATGACTAGATCATCAACATAGACAAAAAAATCACAATCTCTCCCCTTGCTTTTTGAGGTAAAGATTGTAATCGTATGGATTTCTAACAAATCCATGTTATACGAGATGCTCATCAATCTTGATGTACCATGCCCGGGTGCTTGTTTGATACCATAGGAGATTTCTTGAGTATGCATACCTTTGCTTCTCGAATGTGTACAACATATCCCTCAAAGTTGAGTCATGTATACTTCTCCTTGTAAATCTCCATTCAAGAAGGAAATTTTACATCCATCCGATGGACTTTGCATCCAAATCGTGCAGCCTAGAGAAAAGATCATCTTGATCATTTTGATCTTAGCCGGGAGAAAATGTCTCCTTGTAGTTAATGCCTTACCATGCCCTGGGTGCTTGTTTGATACCATAGAGATATTTCTCGAGTCCGCATACCTTTGCTTCTTGACCAGGTACAACATATCCCTTAGGTTGAGTCATGTAGAATTCTTTTTGTAAATATCCATTCAGGAAGACACTTTTTACATCCATCTGATGGAATTTCCATCAAAATTATGCAGCTAGAGAAAAGATCATCTTGATCATTTTGATCTTAGATGTGGGAGAAAATGTCTCCTCATAGTCAATGCCTTATTTTTTGTGCATACCCATTACTATTAGTCTCACTTTATACTTGTCCACTATCCCATCTACTTTATAATTCATTTTGAATATCCATCTCGCATCAATGGGTTTCTTCCCAGTGGAAGATCGATAAGTCTGTCCAAGTGTTTTTTTCATTCTTGACTAATATTCGGATTCCATGGCATCTTTCCAAGATTTTGACCGTAGGGCTTCTTGGATTGTAGAGGGGTCATCGATTCAATTACTCTACTCACAAGGAAAATTTAGCTTCTTCTCTTACTTTACTGCGAGTTGGTGGGCTGTGGGTGGATGTATTCGGTGGAGTATCCATTCTTACATCTCGTAACGTGCTAGTAAACCATTTGGGCATATGATGAACTGTTCCCATGGGTCGTGGTTCTATCTCGATTAACACCATCATCTTCATTATCACTTTCATCATTTGTAGGAACATCGACTTCAATTTTTACTACTTTTGGTGAAAAATATACATTAGGTGAGTCTAGAGGAGGAGAATCTTATTCCTTCTTCTCAAAGAACTTAACATCTCTCGCTAGTGTAGACTTTCCTAGTCTTTAAATCCATCAATCTGTACCCAAGAGTCTCTTAACTGTACCCAATAAAGATGAGTTTTGTGACTTCATGTCTAATTTCTTTCTATTTTTATTGGGTATGTGCATACTTTCATTGCACCCAAATACTCGAGGTATGTAATAAATTGTTTTTGTTTTGACCAAGCTTCTTGTGGTGTTACTCTATCAAGAGAAAATGTGGGAACTCTATTCAACAAACACACCTTTGCTATTTTTTTGCTTTTACCGAGAATGTCTTTACAATTCCATTCACCATTCTCATTGTGGTGTGTGTGGAGGAGGCATTTATTGATGAATCCCATGATCTTGTAGGTAGTCTTTGAAATCACACGCTGGTGAATTCCGCCCCACGATCCGGAAAGCGAGAGAGTTCTCGACGTGACGACCAATTTCGTTCTCAACTACTTCTTTGAACTTCTTGAAGGTTTTAAAAGCTTCGCTTTTCTTGCAAAGAAAAAAAACCACATTTTTCTTGAGTATTCATCAACACAAAGCATGAAATATTAGAACCTGAATGACCTCGGTTACATCGGATCGTAAAGATTGGTATGAACCAATTTAAGCTTTCCATGAGCTCGAAAATTACTCTTTTGGAATGAAGCTATGTTTTTTCCTGCTAGACAAAGTGAGGACACTTTTCTACATCCTTCAAGCGATGGTAATCTACATACCATATTGTGTCGGTGAAGTTTCTCAAGATACTGAAACTAACATGACCAAGTCTAGGATGCCACAATTGTGTAGAGGTAGAGTTCTTAGCCACAAGTTCCGATCATCTCGGTGGAAAAATCAAGCTAGAACATGTGTCCCACATTGGAGGCCTTCACAAATATTTTCAAGCCTCGTGATTTATCTCAAATTAAACACATTTTCTAGAATGACTATCAAAGTCAATTTTTAAGATGTGATCAAGGAGTTGATGAATGAAAAGTAATCTTTGTCAACCAAGGCACATATAAGACATCGATAGTCTCTGATTTGCATGAACCAAGAGGTAGAGAAATGTTCGTTGGCTATATTTTTGACTGTTTGAAAACCTAGGTAGTCATGAGATAAATCTCCTCATTTACCAAAGTGAGGCTCTCGTGTAATATTTTTGTCAATTATATTTTATATTATCTATTCGTGGGTATTACTTTAACTATGTAGCTCATAAACCATAGCTATACAGATTTTTACGTAAAGTAAACAATTGTAAGAGAGGAAATATCCGTAGAAGAGGAAAATAATTGAAAACAAGAAGGAAAGAGAGAGAAGATGTGCAACCCAATCAATAGTTTACAGAGTTGATCGCATGCACATAGATAGAACAAATAGATCTTGACATACAAAATTAGAAGCAAAGGAAACTTTTAGATCTAGATCTAGAATAACACAAAGTTTATGAATAGATCTAGAAAGAAACAAGAAACAAAATGCACCGTTGACACAAAGTTCTCTGGAAATCGCCTCCTTTCTATTCCTCTGCTTTCAAAAATCTATCAAGGGTTTCAGCTCAAAGTCTGGAACACAAGAATGTTGCTTACAAATTTTGATCTCTTTAACCCCACAGTTCTTCCTATATTTATAGTGTATATATGACAATTACAAATAGGAAGCTATAACCGAATCCGGCACATGTGGAAGTTGTAAAGGAAACAACTAGCATCTCCCTCCCTGGAATTTCTTTTGCATGACATGCATGATTTATAACCTGAAAATAAAACTTTATATTCTACATGTCTACCACCTATCTCCAAGTAATTGAATTCTTCAAGTATTGGCTTTTAAACCGATCACTTAAGTTTTATAATTTAATTGATCGCTTAATTACTTTGTCGGAAAAAATAAGAGGAAGAAGAAGAAAGAGGAAAAGAAATTAGAAGAAAGATGGAACACTTCCATTTTTGTTCTTTTCTCAATATTCTGCATGCAGTTGATTCTCTTGCCTTTGATTCTCACCAAACTAGATCTAGAAGTCAGTTGAATGTGATTTTCTTGTGTATTGCTTCCGACTTGTCTTCCATCTTATCCTTGAAGCTTTTGTAGTTCTTCTCCAAGACATGCACGTTGTAATGTTTTCCGTAAATAATTCAGACAAAACTCATCACCTTTTTATTTTTAATTGCATATGAGCAAGTAAAAATTCTAGAAAGCACTCCTGGTGAAGGAAAGTACAAGTAAATTCAATGAAGGCTTCAACTGGAAGATTGGGAGCACATGTACAAGTTCTTTGAAAAGGAATTTTCCATGCACTTACTTCTACATGGGTTGCTTTAGAAACAAGACGATGAATTTTTTTGAAGCCTTCGTAATTATAAGATATGGATCTATCAATTAAATTAGTGATAGGTTCAGTGGCCTATGTCTCAGATCATCGACTTCAAGAATCAAAGCTTATGCATGATTTTGCACGATCCTTCTCTTTCATCCGCTTTATTATGATCGAAGCAATCTTTGTCTCGGTAGACTCTTTTTCTTTTAATTTTGCTAGAATTTTTTGCAATTGGTGCAGATCCGGTAATTTATTCGATTCGTAAGATATATTCATTTTATCCGACATTTATTAGAGCTCCATTTCACTTATATAATCACCGTAATAAATACCTACAATTAATTGGATAAAGACAGAATCTAGAGCATGAACACTTGATTTTTATCATAAAAATTTGCATATAAAGCCCGCTTCCCTTAAATTTGAGGTTTTTCTTGCATGCAAAGTGAGCATAAATATTTTTTTAATTCACTTGGGCACCTATACCAACATGTAGATAATTAACCAAGCTTAAATCAAGCTCCTCCAACTCTAGGCGCCAAACTTTGAAGCTTTCCGACAATGAAATTTTTTTGATGCAAAATCCTCCTTGGGCGCCAAAACTATCCGGGGCTGCAATCCCTTGAAAAAAGAATTAATTACACCTTCAATTATAGAATCCCATGATTATATAACCCTCAACATTCTATTTCTAATAATTTTCCATCCTATTCCTGACAATTAATTAATAAACAAACATGTTTATTCACCCAAATTTGGCGCCCACTTTTGCATGCTGCTGGCTTCCATTAAATAAATTTATTTTATTTATTTTTAGCATGCTTCCTTCAGTTCTCTTTGAATTGCCTTCATGTATTGACCTTCTATTCATCCATGGTGATAAAATTATGAAGAAAAACTATTAATAAATAGCATTAAAAGCATTATTTAATCCTCAAATGGGTCATACTTTTGGCATGGGTGATTTCTAAAAATAAGAAGCTAACTTCGATGGGAATTTTCACCCTGCAAGGCAGCTCTAATAATCCCTTCTTTCACTTAAGTTGTTTGACTTCCACAATGGGAATTTTTACCCTGCAAGGTAGGTAATAAATTCCCACCTACCTGCGACCTCTAATTTTCCCACTGCAACTTAAGTGACTTTCCAAAAAGTGCGACTTGCATTAAAAATAGCTTCCTTTGATAAAGTGTGACTTATATGGGTGAATAAATCTCTTTGGTGGGAAAACTTAGCCTACTAGGTAGGTAGAAAATTCCCATCGGTGCTTTAAGTGATTTTTCTTTATTTTATAAAGGGAATTTTCTCCCTGCAAGGAAGGTAATAAATTCCCACGTGCCTGCAACTTCTAATTTTCCCATCGCAACTTAAGTGATTTTTACTTCATGGGAAAAAGTACCCTGCAAGGCTGATACAAAATTCCCACCTGACTGCTGCTACCAAAAACCCCACTGCAGCTTAAATTCATCCATTCCTAAAAAACGTGACTTGCTTAGAGAGGAGTGTTTGTGCATGACTTCATATTTTTAAATAGATGTTGGCTTCCCGAGGCCGATTCCTTCCGGCATGGTGGCCGAGATTATCTCCGATGCTCTAAGAAATAAAACAGACTATACAGATGAAGTAATTCGACCTAGGTAATTTCACAGAGAAAACGTAAGAACAATAAAAATAACAAAAATGTTGCTAGAAGTCACGCATAAAGCCCATGATTCATTCCTAGTGAAAACCCTACTTATATATATATGAATACCGACATGAAAAATTTCAACGTGGTTCAATCAGAGCATAATTTACCTCAAACAGGCATCATTTATTTAATAAATAATTAAATAAAAATTTCTATTAAATAAAAATTTCCCACACACAAAACTTGGCGCAGAGGGATAAAATGAGTTTTAAAGATCTAGGTATTTGTCGAAATTGGCTCATATTGTGTTCATGAATAAATTATATATGCTATGGAAATGAAGTTAAAACATATATCCTCAAAGCATGAACCTAATATACACTAAACCATCATGATAAGAGATAAAAAGACTAACATCTATCATTGTATGAATTGGATTAAATATAAACTAACATGATGAAGCTACTCTCTACTCTTTAGAAAGCTAATTAAACATTGAATCTATGAAGATCCTAGAAATTAAAGGTGTGATGATTGTTTTATGAAACTCAATATTTCAATAATGGAGTCTCACCATTAATGGCTTCAAGACCAATGGTTATCTCAATTTACTCAAAACTTGGATTATGGATGCAAATGAAGGTTATTATCTCAAGATCAATGGAGGGAGTAAGTTTAAGATAAAATGTCTTATAGCTTAAAGGTTAATACAAATGGAATCCCAAAACTTAGGTGTTCTTAGTGTTAATAAGATATCCTAAGTGTGAAGGTGTGTAGTTGAATGGGTAGGCTTAGCCTTGTATTTATAGTTTTCTAAATGGAAGAGTTTGAACTTTGGGTGCATGTGGCACTAAAGCTCAAATAGCACTTTTAGATTAGATTAGGATAAACATGCTTTAAGATTAGTTAAGCTATGATTAAGCTAGTTAAACTTGATTAGCAAGTGATTAGAGACTCATTGAGAGTTGGGAGGGGTTTGGTTAATCAATTTTGACTGATAGATAGCCTAGGAAGCCAATAGAAGTGGTCTAGAGAGAACTAGGGAGGTTCTGAATGGCCAAAAGGAGGAATGTTTAACTAATAAGAGAGATATTAGCACAATTAGATGATTATAAGGAGAATGTGACCAAGTAGGTTTCGTAAATGGGCATCCGAGAATGGAGCGAAGAATGGGAAATTAACGAAGTGAAGTTAATCGGTTGAATTCGAGAGGAAATTCTAGGTGTAGGCATATTTTAGGTGTCTACATTTGTCCCTCTTTGGGGTGGCGTAAGTGACGTCACTTCAAAGAAAGAAGACAAGCATAAACAAGTAAAATTATGAAGGGATTGAAGGAAAATGAGTAGAATGAAGGATGCCCCCTCGATCGTCGATGGGGTGATAGAAGAGGTCGATCGACGATCGAAAATATGATAGAAAGATAACAGAAGAAAGAATAGTGTGAATAAGAAGAAAAGAAAGGTGATATAGAAGAAAATGAATATGAGGAAGGGGGAATGAGCTAACATCCATCCATTTCCTTTTAAACAACTTTATTTTCATCATATTGCTAGTGATCTTCATCATCGGTCCTTATTAAAAAGAATGAAAAAAAGTGTAGTATGACATGAAAACCCATAGACGAATAAATGTCCATTGCTAAAAACACCAACTCCATGCAACATACAAAATGCAATGCAATAAGAGAAATTAAAATATTCCTAACTCCATGCAAAATACAAAATGTAATGCAATACGAGAAAGTAAACAAGCCAACCTAACAGAGAAATTAATGTAATTTTTTTGTTATCAAGCTTCAGTTCTAACCTGTTTGAATTAATGACAAGGGTTATGATGGTGCCCCAAGCAAGGATACATGTGAGGGGAATAACGGAGGACACTTCAGCCCAATGGAAAAGCAATGTGCACTATGAAATAGTACCAAGAAACTTGTCATGCCCCGAGCATAGATGATTTAAGTAAGCGGCTCTAGCTTTTGTTGATGGAGGTAGATCAAGATGATCTACGATTAGTCACGCACATTAATAGGTGAGAACCAAAGAGCAATGTTTTGTAGGATTATTTTTCGATTTTTAGAAGTTTTCTTAAACATATTTGAATGTTTTTTTATTATGTTTGAAAAGTTTTCTAAAACTATGTACAGGAAGAAGAGGAAACATGGATGCCCCCAGTGATATATGGGATGTACAAGGGCAAAAGGCCACGTGCGTAAGAGAAAGGTGAAGATGCAAAAATGCCCAACGACTAGGTGGGAGTATTCAAAGGAAAACTCTTCATGGTAAGAAGTGAGACCCAATGCCATTATGGATAAGTTCAATGTGATGATGAATGTAAACCAATGAAGTGTTGGGAAGAAGCAAGGATTCCCCAAGTGTAAGTTAGCCTAAAATCACATGATAAAAGGAAGGAGGATAGTATTTTTGTGAAAGGGGGAAAAGGTGTCCAAAAACATGTCAAAAAAGTAATCTTATACACATGGATGTTATGAATGAAGTATAAGAATGATGTGAATGATATGAATGTAGCTTAGAAGCCTTCATGATGAAGAAGTGATTAGCCAAAGGCACAAATCGTAAGACAAGACATGCACTAAAGTAAGATTCTGAAAAAGGTCCAAAAAAAGACACTTGGTAACATACTAATCTTGTTTACTCATAGAGATCTAGTGTGTGCATGTGGAATGTATTACCTCTTGGAGAGAAAGAGTTAATAGACAACAAGTGAAGATACTAGCCAATGTGTAGGAATGATTGATTTTGAAAGGCAATTTTGTGAATGGATGGTGGAAGGATAACTATACATTGCTTTCTCGCTAGTCAAGCATCCATAGACTGATAGGAGATGAATTTTATTATAATCACAAAATTTCTCTACCGTCATCAAAGGCCCAAAGCCACGATAGAGGTTATTAGAAAAACCCCAAGAGAGAGTAATATATCAATTTGCTTTTTTCTTTGTCGCTTTTATCTTTGACCTTTGATTGATTGATTTTGATTCTTTTTCATTATAAAACATTATTTCAGCTCTCTTGTTTGTGACAAGGGTTAAGAACCACGATGGCTTGATGGAAGGATATGGAAGTGATTACGATGATGACAATGGCTAGTGTCAACAAATATGTCTAAAATTTCTTCGCAACAAGTTTATTAGATGTTGAATGTGATAGAATATCTAAGAGGTCATTTCTTTAATTTACAATGGTGATGAAAGACCAAGGTCAAATGGATACCATAGAGATAACTGTCTCAAAATGCGGGAAAAAGGATAATCACAATATCATCGAAGGGATGAAAATGGGAGGAAGACTTGTAGAAGAAATAAAGGAAGGAAGAAAGAACATCCATGTGTACACAATACCGTTGCAATGTTTGATCTTTGTACTTTTGATTTTTCTTATGTTTTCTCAATTTTTTTGTATTTTGATTTTTTTATTTTTAGATTTTTGATAGTTTTTGGAAAGGTGGGAACAACAAAGTCACTCTGCATGATAAGATCCAACAACAATGTTTGCAATTTCCTTGATAAGGGAGATTAGGCATGTTTGTTTATCAAGAGTCATGTTTTCCCTAATCTCGATGATCGTGGTGAGTTCACACTTAACAAATGACTGTGATTTATTTTAAACATGGGTTTCATATGTGGGAGATTGAATTCCCCATCCAGAGGTTTATGCACTTTGCACCATACTTGATGGTTACATTGATGTGCATTCTTGAATTGCATTTGATTTTTAACCTTAAGATCATTTGATTTGTTGGGAGCTTTAGAGCTCTTTACAGTTTTGATATTAGCTTGATAATGAACCTGTTTGGGTTTCTTATAAGCTAACACGTGACTTGTCTGATCTTGAGAAGGAGAAGAAAGTGAACATTTATGATTGATGAGAGGAATGATGATGGGCTCACACAACCATTGATAGAAGAAATATGTGATGGATGAAAAGGATACGGTCCAAGAATGAAGAGGATGGGCTATTAGGAGGAAATCCATAGATGTAATATGATGGGCTCTTAGGATATGGCCCAATATGGAAGAAGAGAAGATGATAGATTACTCGAGGGAGACCCATACATAAAGAAACAAGGGCTAGTTAGATGTGCCCCAAGAATAGAAGATACTAGACTATGAAAAATGTCCCACAAATAGAAGGGAGGGTTACTAGAAGGTGACCCATACCTAGATGAATATGAAGGGCTAATTTGGTGGCTCCCGTAAGAAAGAGGTCACTTGTGATTGAGGAATTTTGATAGATAGAGAAGTATTGGGTGATGAGAAGATAGGCCATGATCAATGAAAAACCCAAGAGTTTCATCACATAATGAAGAATGTGAAGATGGAGGAATAAGAGGAGGATCAATTTGCATGATCGAGGCTCTTCCTCCATTTCTTGATAAAATGAATCAACATTTTCCTCGCAATATGTAAATGTATCAAGTCTATAAATAATCCTTTTTCATAATCTGCTAGAGGAATATCTTCATGTGCCCTATAAATGCCCCCGATTGTGTCTTCATTCGAAAGAGGTCAATCGGTATGAGTTTTGTTCTTCGACCATCAAGGGTTGATTGGAAGAAATAGGTTCAATTGGTGTGGAAGACTTAGAAGATGTTTGATGATGATTGATAGAAGAAGATGATGTGGGGGAAAAAGAAGATGTGGAGCTAGATGTCTCAAGAGTAAAACAAGGTGGTGTAGACCTACCTATATGATGGTATATCATCTGTAAACTAGTAGGATTAAGTCCAAAGTCTATAGATTGTGACGCATGGGTTGATTCATAATTTTTACTAGAATGGACAATTTTTGGTCACACGAATCTTCAAAGAAGGAAGAATTCATGGGAGTGATTGATGAAGAAGGTCCCCGCTTAGAAGGGGAAGACTGTGATTCAAGAATCGCGATGGATGAATAAAAACAAGGGTCCCGATGATAAAGAAAGAGAGGACCAAAATTCAAGAATTGTATTAGATGTTTGATCGAGGGATTTGGAATCACGTGTATCTTCAAAGGAAGAATACTTCGTTGAAGTCGACTAATAAAAGGGGTCCTACGAAGAAAGGGAGGACCACGACGCAAGATTTATATTAAATGTATGATGAAGAGGGTCCTGCGAAGATAGGGAGGACCATGACATAGGAGTCTGCATTAGATGAATGATGAAGATAATTTGTGGTGACACAAATATTTAGAGGAGGAGAACGTTGTTTAGGTGACTGATAATAGAGGTCCTGCAAAGAAGGGGAGGACTGCGACTTAGGAGTTGAATTAGATGAATCAAAATAGTAGTTTGGATTTTAATAGTAGTTTGGATCCGAATCATTAGGAGATTCAAAAGAAATGTTTGGATTGGAATCCTCAAAAGAAGAGGAAATGTTTGTATTAGAATCAGAAGAAGAGTGGGGGAAACTGAATAATAATTTGGATCAGAAGCATCCAAACCATACCACCAACTATGAGATGAAGGTGGGGAACATGGTTCCCGAATGGGATTTCTACATGCAAGAACCAAATGAGGCTTAGTGTAACATGAATCCTTTTATGTGAATGCCTAAACCTAGGTTGTGTATTGTCATAAACATGAGGAACCATATGATAATCAATCATTGTTGGGGTTGTTTAAGCACAAATTTCTATCTCTAGATAGTGTGATAGAACTCCTTAATAGGAAGGAGGCTCCATATTGATTCAGGGGAAGAAGAATGACATCCAAATATACATTTTTAAGTATTGAGATGCGTGTGTATTTTTAAAGGGAACCTAAGGAAAATAGACATCGTGATGATGCAATCTCAATGAGATCGAAAATAATGTCCTAGAAAATAAGTTTCCCAAATGAATGATCACAAGGAACAATCATGCAAGTGTGAAACACAAATCCAATCAATAAGGAAATGCTCCTATGTAAAATGTGTGTGAAAATGATAGTTCGATGCAAAATATGATCAACACAATGTCAATACTTACATCAAGCTCAAAATGAGCAAGGCATAATTATTAACAAAGGGTAGACATGACTCTCAATCAAAGGATACCATGACACGTTTAACAACCAACAAGGCCAAAATGTTAAAGGGAGAGGCTTACAAATTCAAGCCACGAAACCACACCAATTGGACATGTCATCAAGCTTCACGAAGAAGCGAGATATTATTGTCAAAGTGGTATCGAAACGACGCAAACAAAGTAAGAGAAACTATTTAAGATTTGGGACAATGTTTGAAATCAAACTAATTCAAATTATACTAAGGATATGCTAAAATGTGGGCAAAGCATAATGACACAATGCGACACTTAGATCATGTTTATGAGAAATGTGACATAAGTATCTTAATTGTGTCGATATAATGTGAACAAGGTAACACGTCAAAGGGAGATCAAATGATGAATCAATCCTAACTATGATGACGATCCTAACTTGGGTATCAAGATCACAAAGGATACCAATGATATAAATACGTCTCCACACACTTTAGATGTTTAACTAACCCAGCCACAAACATGGATGGGCGTAAATGGACAAAAAAGTGGCAAAACAATCAATTGATAATGCAAAGGTAGTCACTCCTCTTTTGATCAACAAAGTGTTAAAAGAAAGTGAAGGAATTATATCAAATGGGGGTGAAAAATCCTTGCCTCACTTTGGTAGAGTTTTTCCTCGCCTTGTGAACAACTAAGTGAAAGTAACGCCTTGAGACATTTCGTGATGAAATGATGCCTCAAAACTCAACACATGTTTTGAAATTGTCATAGTGGGCTTCCGGCGTAAGAATATTTTCCTAGGTGGTTCTCTCATCCTATGTGTTACAAGTTATCTAAGAGTGGGCATGATTTACCCAAAAGTCACACCGACTAATTTGGGAGTATCTCATCCTTTTCCCCTTTCAAGCACAATGGGAAAAAAATTGTCCATCGTGTACTTATACTGTGTCACGATACAAAAACTTGCAATGCTAAACTCACAAGGTAACACTAGTCAAGTAGGTAAAGTGCGGATCACTTCTTGTTTCGTCCTCAAGGTTCCCTCTTACATGGAATACTTTGGGGTTCCCGGTACCACCCCCATTGTTTTAGCTTAAGGATTTATCCCAAAAGGGTTATGTTCTAGTTGAGCGAAGAGGACGTACCCATTTTTGAAACTCAGTAATGTCTGTTGTTTTGAATTTGTTGTTCTTTTTATCTTGTTTAATTAGATGTGGTTTACTTGAACACCTTTTGGAAACCTACATGAAAATTTTATTAGAAGTTTTATTTTGTATTGTTTTAATTCCACCTTTCTTTGACAAGCAATTTTGGTCCTATGTACCAAGGTTAGTAATTTTCCAAACCTTCATATAAAGGAGATAAGTTGTTGTTTGATTTCCCAAATCATCCTAAGATGCAAGGAAAGAGCATATGCAACAAGGTATCTCACTCAAATTTGTAATAAAAGAGGAAAATTCCTAAGTATAATGTGAAAATAAGTTCCTTTTAACCAACTTTGAAAGCTAATTGAATCGTTTTGTAGTATGAAGAAAGTAGTGAAACATTTCGATTCCCAAGATCACCTAGAAAGGCGTGAGGGAAGAGCATACGAGTTTCAAACCTTCATAAATAAAGATGCAAATGTTTTTAACTTAGTACAAAAAAAATTAATGTAAAGGAAACATGTAAACCACTTTATTAAAACCTGAAAAAGTTAGAAAACTAAGAAAATCAAAAAATCCTAGAAATCTAAGTTTTGCAAATTTTTTAAAAAATTATTAATTCACATTTTAAAGAGGTCTTTGGGGAACTTTGGGAGTTTCATGATAGAACTAAGTATACCAAAAGTATTTTAATTTTTTCTCCTCTTGGAAATTACAATTTGTTCTCTTTTTTACGCCTATTCAAACTTCGAAAATGGGTTAATGAGTCAAAAGATATGATCAAAACAAGGAGCACTAAAATTTGGATCAAACAAATATAATCACAAGCACTCCTCAGGGTGTGTGCGCACCCTCGGGTGTGTGCGCACCCTTTTAAGCATGTGTGCACCTCCTACGAGAGACACATGCACATGGGTTTGGGTGTATGCGTGATGTTTTATGTGTGTGTGTGTCTCTAAGAAAAGGACAATTGGTTATGTCTAGGTTGCAGTGGGTACCCTGCGCTACCCACGAGATTTCTACACCAAAGAAAAGGTTCTTGCACCAATGGAGTAAAAAAATATGGTAGTGACAAAGGCAGGTGGTGTGCGCTAGCCAAGGGGTACCTACGCTAAGGTTTAAGCATGTGCGCTAGCCTTGGGTACTGTGCACCTAGTAAAAATTTTATAACATATGGCTGAAAGTACACGTAGCACCTATGTGTGGGTTTTGGTACATGAGCGCCTAAAAACATATAGGGTATAGGAGGTGTCTGCATTGGCGAGAGAGAGGTGCATGTGCTAATTTTTATATGTGTGTTCCATCCTTAGGGTGTGTGCATGTGGTTTTGGGTTCTGCGCGCATCTATTAAAAATGACAATTCGAATGTGCCTGTGCTAGCAGAAAGTGTGTGCGCACCCTTACATGTAGTGGCCCAAAAAACATGGGATTTTTTAAAAATCTCTCGAAAATGTCAAAATTTCGTTATTTTGGTTCGATTCTCACAAGCACTTTACCTCCTCTCGATCTCGAAAAGAGCACACAAAAAGTAAAACCTAGCTAAACTAGTTAAGAAACCTAATTGTTAGCCATTAGAAGAAAAAGATTAGTGAACCCAAAAACTTTGAACTAATCTACAAAAACTTTGAAACTAATTTAGAAAGCTTTGAAACTAATCTAGAAATCTTTGAAACTAAAAAATAGTTAGAAATTAAAACAAAAAACTTCAAAGTGACTCTATTAATGGAGGATGGACATAAGTGTCCCACCGGATGTGCCAAATGTGTTCATGAATAAATTAGATATGCTATGGAAATGAAGCTAAAACATATAACCTCAAAGCATGAACCTAATCTACACTAAACCATCATGATAAGAGATAAACAAGACTAACATCTATAATTGTATGAAGTAGATTAAATCTAAACTAACATGATAAAGCTACTCTCTACTCTTTTGAAAGCTATAAAACATTGAACCTATGAAGATCCTAGCAATCAAATGTGATGTTTGATATGAAACTCAAGATTTCAAGAATGGATTCTCACCATTAATGGCTTCAAGGCCAATGGTTATCTCAATTTACTCAAAACTTGGATTATGGATACAAATGGAGGTTATTATCTCAAGATCAATGGAGGGAGTAAGTTTAAGATCAAATGTCTTATAGCTTAAATCTAATACAAATGGAATCCCAAAACTTAGGTGTTTTTAGTGTTAATAAGATATCCTAAGTGTGAAGGTGTGTAGTTAAATGGGTAGGCTTAGCCTTGTATTTATAGTTTTCCAAATGGAAGAGTTTAAACTTTGGGTGCATGTGGGACTAAAAATCAAAAGCACTTTTAGATTAGATTAGGATAAACATGCTTTAGGCTTAGTTAAGATATGATTAGGCTAGTCAAACTTGATTAGCAAGTGATTAGAGACTCATTGAAAGTTGGGAGGGGTCCAGTCAATCAATTGGATGATAGATAGCCTAGAATCCAATAGAAGTGGTCTAGAGAGAACTAGGGAGGTCTGAATTGCCGAAAGGAGGAATTTTTAACTAATAAGAGAGATATTAGCCCAATTAGATGATTATATGAAGAATACGGCCAAGAAGGTGTCGTAAATGGGCATTCAAGAATGGAGCGAAGAATGGGGAATTAACGAAGTGACATTAATTGGTTGAATTGGAGGAAATGCTAGGTGTAAGCATATTTGAGGTGTCTACACATATGATTCACTTTGGGAAAATATTAACACAATACATGCATCTTATGGAAATAAAAACACAAAAAGAGCTATTATTTTAAAAGTATGATTTTTTTAATATGGGGTAGTCTCGGATTTCAGAGTGAAATGCGGGGACAATATGTTCTCAATCCCTAAACTATATATGAAGAATCATCACTCAATGAAACATGGTTTTCGAAGGCGTGTCCCTCATTGAAGTAAACTAGTCTGTGGCAAAAGTTATGTGTCGAGTGGCTCGTGAATCAACATACCTAGACATCACTAGATGACATGGAGGGTTCACTTGATTAAGTAGTGTACAAGTAGTCTTCATTATCCGAATGTTCTTCTTGCTTTCAACAATATTTCCTTACCGATGGGGTTTCTTTTCCAGGTTCCCATTTTTCTACCTTTGATTGTAGTTCGTATGTCCCTTATGAGATTGTTGGTGTTGAGTTTCATAATTACTTGATGAATCTTTCTTGTATATATTATACCAACAATATTTCAACTCATATCCTCTTTTCTGATTCAACATTGCTTCTTTTGTTGTTTGTCTCCTTGTTGATCCTAATTCGATGTTGGTACTTTTGATACGAATTGGGTTTTCCTCTGTCTATTTTCCTTTCCATTTATGATGTGAAGAAAATGTCTTCTCCTCTTCATCATCCTTATTATGTATGGCTTCCTCTTGTTGTAGTACGTTTACTATCTTGTCAAAACTAACTTTCGTATTTGACATGTTTAGTGTATGTAATGAAAATGCAGAAGAAAAAGGGAGTGTTCTCGGAAGAATGGGAATGAAAGCATCATCTCGTGACTACTTCTCCTAGGGCTATAAGTGAAGCCCTCAACTCTTCAACCCTTCTTAAGAAAGCCTCAATTTTTTCATTTTCTTGAACTTTAATGTGTGTAATTGACTCTACAAATTCAAAGATGACATTCCTATTTTTGGCCTCATATGTTTGTGCTCAACTTGTCCCACGCTTATTTGGCTATGGTGGCATCCCCGAATGTGGGGTTGCACATCTTCAGACACTCTAAACAAGATGATGAGTTTGGCTTTATGATCTTCTCTATCAAACTTCCATTGTTGTGTTGTATCAGTAGCTGATTTGGTCATAGTACCATTCACAACAGGCCGGATCTCTTCAAACTCAAGTTGTGTTTTGATTTTTGTCTTCCATGCAACATAGTTGTTTCCTCTGAGTAGTTGTGAATCGGGAAGAGAATTTTTTTGGGGCATTGATGCCCATTTTTCATAAATCACGCTGATGTGATTAGGCTCTTATCACTCCAAGTATAAGTTTTCCAAATCTATATATCAAATCGCCGATACCTAAACCTTTCTATATATGTTCCCTTCCGATATACCCATCGATACATGAAGAAGCTCGTGCTTTCTATATGCTCTGTGGTATGTGAAAGAGACATTAACACACGTGAAAGAATTCGATATGTTGTACCAAGATCGCATCTTGAAAGGGGTGTATGTGATTATTGACACCGACTCAAATAAATATCCGCATACGCCGTGTAACTTTTCTATATACTTGGATGATTTCTCGGTCTAGATGGCTCATAGTGTGTGCATTGTGTCCTTATTACTCTCTATTGATTTAAAGGGTCGATGCCCGGATGACATTATTCTGACTATATTAGGCATTAAGTGCAGTAGTAGTCATGGTGGCTTTACCTGTAAGCACTGTATATACCGAACATTGCGAATGAGATCTAGGATCTCATGAGTGTTTTAGAACCAAATTTCACTATTTTTATTACAATTCTCTACCATTTTTTTAACAAGTTTTACATTGTTTACAGTTGACTATGAAAACCTACAAATTAGTACAATACACTGAAGTATACAATTACATTCAAAATTTTGGAAAAATTGAATGGCATGCAATTTTTTTATTTTCGGACTCAGTATGTTGGCCTCTGCAGCCCAATACGGCTTGTTTGAGAAAAAACCGTAAAAAACTAGCTCAAAATGAATTTTTTAGGTAGCCCTCCTTTGAAAAAAGTGCTTAGAATGCAAAAATATGCGAGTGGAGGAAAAAAATGCCCTAAAATAGGGTTTATCTCGCTAAATTTAGTTAGTTATAACTAAATTTGAATTTTTGCTAAAGTTAGAGGTTCCACTAAATTTCCTGCCAAATTTGGTAGTGGGTGAGGGAGGTGGATTTGACCCCTTAACCTCTCTTAATGGGAAGTGTCTTATAAAAGTTATGCTAGCCACTTGGGCAGCTAAGCTAAACAAGTATATGTAAAGAGCAAGTTGTAATTAAATACTTTCAAATTGTAAACCATACCTCTTCAAAAAACCACGGTTTGGGAAAGGTGGTTTTGAGAAAAATTCTAGCAAAGAGAAAAATGTGATAGTTTTTGTGAGAATGAAGGTGGTTTTGAGTGTGTATGGCGCCTTTGATCAATTTTCTTCCTTCCTTTGAGCTTGTAATCTCTTCCTTGGTGTATTTTATCCTCCTAACTTTAATTGCAATGAATAAAAGTGGTTTGGAGGAATTTTATGGTAGTATTGTAGGGGATGGGGTTGGGAAGTTGTAGAGGCAACTCTGCTCTCTTCTTTGCTTGCACAAGCTTCTCCAATGCTCCTCAAACTCTGCTGCAATCCTCAAATATCTTTCAGATCGCTTTAAAACCAAATATAATTTCACAAACAAGAGACTAGTTAAGCTAATGTATATTTTATTAATGTTAAATTAATTAATGTTACAAAGAATGGTCAGTAATATTTATAGATATTGCACAACCAAATACAAAAAAAAGAAATAAATTTCACAAGTATATCGTGAAACAAAACAAACAAGAATATTGTTAAAATAATATAACAATGATTAAAACAACCTTACATATTATTGAATAAAAACAATTAGATGGTTATAATAACCATATAACATTAAATAAATAAAATAACTAATATGCAATGCATAATTAATAAAGTTAATAATATTTTACCCTAACAAAACTCACTCTTTAGCTCTGTTAGCCTTCAGACATTCTTGATTCAACCCAATTTGGGTTTGTAACTTATTTAGTTTCGAGGCCTAGGTGCTTCGTATCAGGAGTTAATATAGTTGTCCTCTTTCTTTAAGCAAGATATGAAACATCTTAACTGATTATATATATCGGATCTTGAATGTAGCTTCCTGTATATTTTCTCAATACTTCATATGCACTTGCAACTTTTAAATTTTGTACACCTGTAATTGAAACATACAAGGGCACTTCTTTTGATTTGCAGCTTGATTTAATCTTTGTACTCTTGCTTTGCTGTATAAGTAAATGGATGCTGAAATATATTTTTCCCATTCTAAAATTTAAAGTTCCTTCAAAAGAGCATATGAATGTTGTTTTGTGATTTCAATTTTGCTTCTAATAGCAATTATGTCATGGCTTTAAGTTCTAAATCCTTGTTCTATTGGAAAACTGTCACTCCTATATTTGAGCTTATACTCCATTCATGTAAATCAACATTTTTCTTAATGAATAAATGATATTTTTTGTAATTGAGTTGTGTACTTCCTTTAAGTTACATCCCATGACTTATATGGGAAACATTGAATTTACTTAATGAATAAATGATATTATTTTCTTAATTACTTAACTTTCATTCTTATGATATGTAATGATGGTACAATGAATTAAACAACTCAATAACATACTTAATAACACTTAATCATAGGAAATGATCAAATTGAAAATACATGTAACTTAATAATGAACATATATAATGCAAACAACAACTATTTTTTTTTTTGAGTCAACTCCTCAAGTCTGCATCTATCTCCACCTTCCTCAAGGTTGTACTTTAGTTCTTTGGAGATTTTTGTGCATCTTTGATGAAGGTGAACATGGGATAACAACATACGTGAGGTGTTGCATTTGCAACAACAACACACATAGCTGCATTTTTCCTTGTTGATTCACTTAACTAAAAAAAATTAAACTGTAAATGCCCCCCCTAGTTAGGTTCATTCATCAATTCCTTCCATCGAAAACAAAGTTTTGAGTTGCCCATTTTTGCACAAGTGCAAAAATTGTCAACATTTTTAGTGATCTATGGGGAAAGTTGTTTCCTAGCTTATAGGACTAGTGCTTTCTCTAGTCCATTGGGCATGGAGTCAAAGCATATAACCAAAATCTACCTTTTCTAAAAAAATTGACCCTTTTGAAAAAAAACTAAAGTTGGGAAAGGATCTCGGTAAACTAGATCACATGCATGAATGCACTTATTGAATTGAAAAACATTGCAATGTGCATGAACTACACTTATTGAAAGGAAATCCTACTCTAACTAGACACTATAGGATTTTCAATAACAATGTTTAAGAAACATACCATTCACAAGAATGGGAAGTTCCTCTCCATTCAGCCTTGAAAGATGAAATGCATTGTGCTCTTTGCAAGATGAAATCATGTAAGGACCACTCCAGATTGTATCAAACTTTGTGTGGTTTCTAGATTTTTACATGATCAACATCCCATTTCAGCACAATGTCTCCTTCATTAAAGACTTTGAACTTAGCCTTTTTTATCAAACGTTCTCTTGATCTATTTTGATTCTTTTCCATGTTTAGATGAGCTTGATCTCTTAGCTCTTGTAGCTCCATTAATTCTACATAATGAACCTGCATTGGTTCATTCTCAAGTAATTCCATTTGATGTAGTAAATCCAATGTGGGAAACTCAACTGAAATAGGCATTCTTGCCTCACGTCCATAAACAAGTTTGTATGGTGAATTGCCAACTGATCTTTTAGGAGTCACTCTATCATCCCAAAGTGTTGAATTTAACATCAGATACCAAGCTCTTTGGTTGTCCTTGAGTGTTCTTATGATGATCTTTAAAATATTTTTATTAGTACTTTCAGCTAATCCATTACCTTATGGGTAATAATTAGATGAAGTACTCAAATAAATACCATGCTTGACATACCCAATATGTTACCTTTGCACCAAGAAATGCTAAGGCATTATCTAAAATGATAGTTGTTGGAACACCAAATCTACAAACTATACTTTCATAAAATGATAAGATTGAAGTCTCATTAGCTTCTTTCAAAGCTATTACTTTAGTCCAACATGTGAAATAATCCATGGCAGTCAAGATCCACTTGTGTCCTTATGATGAAGGTGGATTTATCATGCCAATGAAGTCAAGACCCCATTGCATGAATGGTTGATCCATTGAAATAGGTTGCAAAGGAAGTGAAGCTAAATGTTCTTTTCAACAAAGAATGCACATTTCTTACACTTTTTAATCCATTCAAAACAATCCTTGAATATGTTGGGCCAATAATAACCAACTTTCATAATTTTAAGGTTAGTAGTACATGTTGAGAAGTGACCTCCTACAGGTCCTTCATGAAACTCAGATAATAATTTACTACACTCTATCATAATCAATACATCACAAAAAATTCCATTTATATCCTTTTTGAACAACACACCATCAATGAAAACATAAGGTAGCTTGTAATCTGAAATATCTTCATTTATTCTTGTCCATACCTTCCGGATAAGTACCATGTTGTAAGTAATTAATCAAATCAGTCATCCAACTTGATCCTTGAACCGATTGAGTTTTGGTTGTTGATTTTAGGTTGTAATAAATTTCAGGTTGTTGATATAATTTCAGCATGTTGTAATGGAATTTTTGATGATTCTAGCCTGTTGTTTTTTCCATATCAGCAATCATATGTTCACATAATCCTTTACCTCGACTATTTTTGCAACATGGATGTCAACATCATACTCCATAACCTTTGTAATCCAACCTGCTCTCTTCTCATTCAATTCTTTGTTCAACAAGAATGCTTTAACACTTGGATGAGAGACTAAAACATGTATCTTATTATTGGAAAAGCATGTACTTGAAATTATTTAGTCCTCTAACTACAACAAGTACTTTTTTTTCAAGAAAAGTGTACCTTGTCTCATAGTCATGTAAACTCTTCCCAAAGAAAGCAATGGGTGCTCAATATTTTCATCATTAACCTGAGTTAATATGGCTGAAATGGTTTCAGCTCCTGCAAGTGCATACATCATGAAATCCTTATCAAAATTAGGATTTTCCAAAGTAGGAGCTTGTGAAATAGTTGACTTGATAGCTTCAAATCCTTTTCTTCCTTCGCTGGTCCAAGAGAAAGTTTTATCTTTCTTTAACATAGTTGTTAATGGCTTGACTAATGCTACAAAAATATGGAACAAATCTTCTAACAAAGTTGATTTTTCCAAGAAAACTTTGTAATGCTTTCTTATGATGAGGTAAGGATAGTTGTGAAATTGCTTCAATTCTGAAAGGATCAATAGCTAAACCTTTCCTAGAAACAATATGTCCAAGTAATTTACCTTGATGGAAAAAAAGATAGACTTTTTGGGATTCAATGATATTCCAAACTACCTGCAAAGATGAAAATTATTCCTTAAATGCATAAGATGATCATCAAAATTATTTGAAAATATAGTAACATCATCTAAATAAACCAATATGCATTTATTTAAAGGCTATGAAAATCCATGTCCATTGCACATTGAAATGTTGCACCAACATTAGAAAGTCCAAAAGGCATTCTTTTGTAAGCATAAGTACCCCACTTTGTGGTGAAGGTTGTTTTTATCTATCTTCTTCACAAAGAATTTGATTATATCCACTATAACCATCTAAAAAGGGACAACCTATCTAAACCTAAAACTATTCTTAAAATATGATCCATATTGGGCAGTGGATAATGATATTTTAATGAAGCTTTGTTAAGATCTCTAAAATCCACACACAATTGGATTTCACCATTTTTTCCAAACAGGCACAAGATTAGCTACCCAACTTGAATGCTTAACTGGAAAGATAATACCTGATTCAATCAACTTGGATAACTCTTTTCTCATCAAGGGTTCAATCTTAGGATTTACAGGCCTTTTTTTTACCTAACTGGTTTTGAATTTGGCTGCAACTCTATGGTATGTTGAGCTAAAATGGGATCAAATCCTCTCAAATCTTGGTATTTCCAAGAAAAAACATCTTTAAATTCTTTGCATAAATTAATGAAAGAGATATTTTTTTAGCTAAGGAACATACCTTTCCAATAAATAACTTCTTTTCATCATCAACTAAGATCTCTTCGTAGTTATTTGTGTGAGTTGAGATCTTTCCTTTATCCTTTCTTAGTTGATCATCAAGAACTGAAAGATATCTTCTAATGTGACCAGCCCTTGAGGTAAACTTGTTTTTTTCATTTTATAAAATCTGATCACCATATAAGTGTTGTAATTTTTCTTGATTAACTATAAAAATTCAGCTTCTTTTTCTACAGAAATCTATAGATTTTCTCATCATCTTCAAAAACTTGCCATTTTCTTCATTATCAAGCACTGAAGGTCTGATAATCAACTTTATATGTGGTTATTTTTTTATTTTCAATATGTTCTAGCACTTCAAAGCTAGCACCAACTGCTGCAAGTCTATTCTGCATGTTTGTTTTCAGCTCTTGGAACAGATTGCATGTTAATAGCCTCAAAATCATCCATTAAGTCTGAAACTCTATGCTTGTAAGATTTCAACAATGAATTCTTACAAACATTAAATTTTTTTACTTGATTAATCACTAACTCTGAATCACCAAACACTTGTAACATGTTGATACCTCTTTTTTGGCCCATTGTAGGCCATGAATTAATGCTTCATATTCAGCTACATTACAAGTACATGAAAATTGTAGACTTAGAGCTGAAAAATACCTTTCATTTGAAGGAGAAGTAAGCATCAAACCTACACCTTGTCCTTTTTTTTTTTGCTCCATCAAAATGAAGCTTCCATAAGCCTTTATTTTTTTTTATTTTGGACAACAAAGGAATAGGTGCATTTTCTTCATGCAAACAATAAACACCAAATAAACCTTCTTCTACTTCCTTGAAGGGATCATAAGCATGTTCTTCTTGATTTTTTTCATCCATAAAAAATTAGAAACACCATCTAATGTAGAAACATGTGTTGTGACATCAAAATAGTCTGATCTATGGCTGCATAATTTGCTACAACATTTGAAGCATGGTTCAATATGAAATCTAGCCAAAGGCTCTGAATTAACTATAACTTTAGTTCCATACCTTGTAGTGAAGAAAAAATGACCAATATGAAGAAAGATAACCTCCTATATTTTTTGTAAAATCTCTTGATAAACATAAAGCAAAGTAGGGAGGTAGATCTACAATATTACATCTTGAAGAATAGAAACATTTGGACAAGCATGTAACATTACCTCCAAATTTTTAATGACACCAATTATGTTAGTTGTTGTCCCATCTAGCTACAACACACTTTTTCTGTAGGTTCATACTGTAGGCCTAATTTTTTTGTAATTGCTTTAGGCATTACTATGTGTTGCTTGCACCACTATCAACCATGCAAGTTATGAACTAAATGATCTCCAATAATCAAAGATAGATAAAAGGGTGGTGGATTTTTAATATCATGAGCATTTAGAACCTTTTGTACCATCCACTTAACCTCTTTCATGTGATCTTGCTCGATTGTACCAAGAACCATATCAAGCTTTTGAGCTTCCTTTTTGTTGGTTTTGAAGAAATCTACAACTTAGCAAGCTCATGAGCAAGTAGCTCTTGTTGTCCTGGAATACTCAAAGCATCCCATAATGAAATATTGATATTATGATTTTTCATTACCTCAACAATATTAAAAGAAAAAACAATTTTAGAAAAAAATCTTCTATAGTTTTAGCATAAGCTTTAGAAAAAATTGACTCTGCTTCAACAACTTTTGAAATATGAGGTATGAATAATCTTCTAGGATCAGGTTGTAATTATTTTTTTTTTTTCTCTTTAGGAGCTGAAAACTACTTGTTATTTTTGAAGGAACAACAAGATTGTTTTTGTTTTTTTTTGACTTGCATTTGTTGATTTATCGGTAATTGTAGGTAAAACAGGTCACTTTTTGTTGTTTTTCTTTATCTTGAGCCCTTTCTTGAGACCTAGTTGTAATATGCAATAAAATATTCTTCTCCAAAACTGACTAAGTTTTGTTTAGGTGATTTTATGACTCTGAGCATCTTGTTTCCCACCCTCCATTTGAGGCATGAATAATGCTTCAGATTGAGGTTGTGCAACAAGGCTTATATTCAAGAATGCATTTGGACAATTAAAGTTGAATGAGGTTGATTGCAAGGTAAACACCACATTCTTTTGAAGCCATGTTGACTGGAACAAGAGTGCACTAGATGAACTAGGAGCTTTAGGATCAAATTTCCTTTGTTGATAAGGCTGCCTATAATTTTGATTTTGTTGATATGGCTACCTATTTTTTTGATTTTTTTTGATAAGTATTTTGATAAGGCCTACTAGGCTGAGCTAGTTTATTCTCAATTGATGTTAATTTGTTTCCCATAGTCTATGCAAGGCCTTAAATACATCATCTGATGGTGTTGTAACAATAGGCTCTATTATGGTAATAGGTTGTGGTATAGGTGCCAAATCTTCCATAAGAGGCATAAAAGGCCTTGGGGCTAATTTACCAGCTTGAATAAGGTTGTTTTCAGCCCTAATAGCAATATCATAAGTTGTTGGGAGTGTAGTTCCTCCCATAGATTATATCATGGCTGAAATGTCACTATTTAAAGCTCTAAGATAGTATAAAAATGCATGATCAACTTGAGGCTTAACACTGGATGGAATTCTTTCCCAAGTTCTAGAAAATATGATATTAAAACTAGCCATAAATTCATGAGGATCTCTTTGATTGTAGAAAATTGTTCTATGAGAGATAAATGATCAGAATTGTCTTGAAATTTCTTAAGTAGTTGATCTCCTAATTCATCCCAAGTTGTTATGCTCCCTATCGGTAAAGTTTTGTACCATTGCAAAGCTTGTCCTTTAAATGATGTAGCTAAGAGTCTCAAGGCTACATCTTCATGAGTTATGTTATGGACTGCACAAAGGGCTGCAATGTCTTTAATATGCTCAAGTAGGGGTAATTTGATTTTCACCAGTAAATGAAGGTAAACCTTTTCAAGGAAGCAATAGTAATATCATGATAGACTTGAATTACTAAAGGATGCCATTAGTAAAGGTCACAAAATTTCTAGGTGGTGGTGGTGGTTGTTGAGCCATTGGAATAATAGGGATTTGAACAACAAGATTAACATGTGGTGAAGGAAGGGGAGGAGGGTTGCCAAAACCAGGCCTATTATAAGGTAAGGTATTGCCAACTCTTCTTCTTCTTGTTGAATTTAAAGGTAAAGAAATAAAATTATGAGGAAGTCCTCTTACCGATGATCTTGTAGTCACTTTAGGCATGGAACATGCTACAAAAACTAGTCTGAAATCAGCCTTATGGAGTCACCAAATAATTTATTTTGATTTTCAATGGATTTCTGTAGCTTTTTCTTCCAAAAGTGATGTTTTTTTTTTATTTACTTGTAAATTGTTGTAAATTGTTGTAATCTCATGATCTGATCCATGTCCCACCGGGCATGCCAAAAACTTGTTATCTCTTAGAAGTGCACCCTTGTTGAGAGATGACAACAGGGGTTCTAAGCTTTCTTTATCTCTCACTTCCATAGATACAATGGAAACACCTTAGGTCTGTGGGTATACCTATTATTGAGGTGAGTCTCGGTATCAAGGTTGGTTCCTTATTGATGTATCCTAAACTAATTTTTTGGGGTTTTGAGGGTAAAAATATTGTTGTAACTAAATTGAAATGGGGTGATACACCAAATTGATTGAGGGATTTGACTGAGTACATGCACAATAAAATTGAGAAAAAAATTTGCAGATGCATGAACCAATGGGTTTTAGTTTGATCCTAAGGAAAACACTTGTGTGTTGAGGGATAATCACAACAACAACACAATAGCTAACATGCACACTAAGACTATATAGAAAACACCAAATTTGTAGCAAGGTAAGATAATTAATCAGGAATTAACATTCACAAGAATTAATGGAAAGATACACACCACTACAAATAATTGGAAAGGCAATAATTGGTTCTCATTCAAGGAAAAATGGCAAAAAATATGCTTCAACACTCTACATCCAAAATTCCTCCTTGTGCCTTGCTAGTGCACACAATATATAGCAAAAATACTTCACCCAACCCCTCCTAAAAATAGACTACATTTTGTACTTCTCCCATGCATGCTAATTTTACCCCTTTATCATGAATAAATAAAGGAATAAAAATAGACATGTTGATTACAATGAGGCATTAATATGATTTGAGGCTAACTTTATGGTTTACATGGAAATTTGAGATGTTTTGATTTACTAGCCATTGATTTTCGTACTCTCATGTATCTTTTCGTGGCAATGATCGGCTGCAAGTGGAATTAATTTTTGATCTTTTTCGCTGATTGAATTCACACAATTGCTATAACTAGCAAGATATTACATACTTAGAAACAGACTCTAAGACTTTCTGCATGACTCTAAGACTTTCTAGACAAACTCTAAGACTTTCATTTCTTCATTTACTAGAATCGATCTCGAGAGATTCACAAATGCATCGTCACAGAAGAGGAGAATCCGCTTCCAGGTTGGAAACTCCCTAAACTTCCTTACAATGAAGTTTATCAAAAATCAAAGTCATTTCATTTGATTGCTAGTACTTCTATTAGATCTAGAGAGTCCTGTATACAAGTTAAGACCTCTGCTAAATCAGAATATGATATTCCATTAATTTCTCCTAAAGATTTATAGTATTTAAAGAAGTGGTTTGTTTATAATTTTGTGCATATTGGTTGTGTTCAAATAGGTATAACTCCTTTGTTTAGGTAGGGTTTGAATGCTGTAGTTTTGTGTTGTTTGTTAGATACCCGCCATGAGAGCTTTAAAGACTGTCTGTTAGCTGCTCTACAGACAAGTCTTAGTAATGGACCAATACACTTTAATGTGTTTCCTAATTATCCTGTGTCCATTCAGACTGATAATTTGTTAGATCAAGTTCTAAAGCTCCATTTACAAACTACAGGTCTAAATATGAAGCCAGGGTCTTCCCCTCTTGCTATTTTTTATAGAATTATTTTTAGATTGACTAATACAACACATCCTACCATCAAGCATGGTCCCTTAAAGGGTAGCTATGTCATTATGCATGCCAACTTGACCCGTAAAATTGAGCCCGAAGTTGTTAGTTGGGATAAAATTAGAGTGCCTCGAGAATGGACAATTTCTACCAAGTGTGTTTCTGCAGCCACTTCATCATCCAGTCTTCCTCTCGAGTCATGAAGATAAAGGTAAGGCTACCATCTCGTTTAGGAAATCTAGTTCTGTAAAGCCTAGATTGTCCACTTCTTCTTCTACCCAGTCATTTTTCTCTCGATAAAGAAAAGAATCATGAAGAATATATTCCATCTGTAGCCACCCATCTCTCGTCCATGATCCCAACACCAACCGCCTATGGTGTGAACACCTGTCAGTCTTAGTTCAAGAGAAATACATTCCCAAAATGGCCCTCATATAAATATGAATAGTTGTTCTCTAATACTTATTACCTGACTCAATCAAGCCAAATTTTTCTCAAAAAACCCAAAGTGTCTATGGATACCAAGGAAGCTACTTCCTCTCAAGTCGACAATATAGAATTTCCATATGCTAAATATTTTGATGTGTATACAAAAGATCAAAGCAACAATGCCGACAAAGATTGGTACCAAACACAACTAGATTCTAAGATAGAGCAATCTGAGTTTGCTGTAATGTTAAATTGAACAACAGAGCTACAAAGGCCATTCATGAACAAGTTCTCTCCCGTAATGAGAAGCTTAAGCGGATGCAAGATACATTGAAGGCTATAGAGCTTCATTAGCGAGGGATATTCATTCTCGTTGTTCAATTATTAAATAAGAAAGTAGATAGCTTATATTCAAATGTACAACAACTGTTTCTACGAATTTGCAAAGAAGTTCCGATCGTGTTAGTAATAGCTTACAATCTCATATTCAACAGCCTATTCATACTGTATCTCGAAGGAACTAAGAAGAAGGTTATCGATGTATTTAGATTATCAATGATAAAGTAAGTAATTTATGTTTTTTTGTCTCGAGCTTGAGCAAAATTTTCCTACTCTTACAAGTGCTATAAATAAATTAGAAAGCTCATAGACGATAAAATCAATATTTCTTCAAGCTCTCAAAGTACTAAGCCTGATTAGTCTAAATCCACTGCATGGGCTCAAGTAGTTGCTATGAAATCTCCTCTCGCAAGGAGACAACAAAAGAGAAAAAAGATTGGCATGGCACGCCCACCGCAGAAGAAGCCGAAAGCGTCATGGATGAAGGTATGCATGACACTTTTGCACCTCCTTTTCATTCTACAATGCGTACTCAAAATTTTCAGCCTAATTTTTATAAGGTTGAATGTAAATCTCTGATGAAATCAGAGAAATGATACATGGTATGATTGGTCCAATACCCAAGTCCTACAATTCAATAAGCATGATAAAGATGTAGCCGACTATTACTAATGGATTTGTAGGCATTCTTAAAGAATGGTGGGATGCCATTCCTGAACCAATGAAAGACACCATTATAAATGGTGAAGGTCAAGGAAATGATAGAAATCGGTGGTGGAACAACTGCCTAGTCTTATCGCTGCTATAATTTCGAATTACTGGGCACTATAGATGATGAGAAGAGGCTAAGTACTACAGAATTTTCATGAGCACAGCTTGTGTGACATGACAAAAGTTCATGAATATCGTTGCTATATGTAGTTGCTTTATAATTGTGTATGCCTTTCAATTCTACAATGAAGCTAAGGTATGTGGAATCTTATCCATCATATTTTGCCAGTGAATATAAAAAGCTATGCATGGGCTTTCAGAAGCAGATTTGACATTTGGTCGTATCAATCAGATTATTACTGAAACTAATCAACATCTTTGTCTTGAGAAACAACATAAGAAAGAAGCCATAAAAGCTGAAAAAGCTTTAGGAGTAAAGTTCTGCAAACTTCAAGTCCAAAATCAATTTGGATGCTCTGCTCCAAAATACTCCAAGCATAAGAAGCTCAAGAAGAAATTCAAAGGTAAGAAACAGTGTACTTGATTGTATGACTAAATCGTATTCTAAGCCCAGAGAAAGTTTTTTCGATGGAAAAGATATTTCCCTAAGTCCAAATCTATTGAATGTTTTATCTGTAAGGGAAATCATTATAGTAGAAACTGTCCTCGTAAAGGATAGAAGGCCAAAGCAAAGGCCAAGGTTAATTTTTTTCAAGAACATCTTCTTAATAAAGATGAATATGTTTTAATATCTAATGATGAAAGTTACTTATCGATATTGAATATTCTAAAATAACGAGTCAGCTTAATCATCTTAAAGAGTCATCTTCTCAAGGTAGCTATTATGACTCGATGATGGTTATGATTATTTTCCTACTTTTCATTGCAGAACATGATAAGGAGCTCGTATGAACATCAAGTTCATTCCACCTAGCTCCATCGTTCTTAAGCTAAAACTCGACCAGCTTAAGAAAGATCTTATTGCATGTCCCCCTCATATGGTTCATCGCCATTATTCTCTCCAGTCTCAAAGCTTTATGAATTAAAGAATAAATTGGATGCCAAGATCCAACAAGAGAAAGTTGAATATCTATGTTTTGCTCAACGCACGGTGGCGGCCTCTAATCCTTCCCCAAATCCTTATCATTTTTCCCTTTCCCTGGTAGAGGTCAAGGACAACAAAGAGATCATCCTTCTTCTAGTAGAGGTCGAGGTCATGGATTCAGCCCTAGACATTTTCCATTTTTGTTTCGAAGAAGAAGGAGAAGTCGACGCCTCAAAGGTACACCAAGTTCCAACAATTTCTGCTCCTATACCACAGACTTCTATCTCAACTATAGTTCCCGCTTTAGGAACACCAAAAAGAAAGGTTTGGAGACAACAACGTCTTTCTCTTCTAGAGTGAGCAATCTAGAAGGCCACTGAAGAATTCCAAGCTTTGCTCCAAGAAGAAGAATCGGCTTCCAACCTGACATAACAGAAGAAGCTATTGATAGGCTTATCATGGAGAAAGCCTATGACCAAAGATGAAGCGAGTAACACGAAGTAGAGGTAAGTACAGTCAAAACCTCCTGCAATCCTTTCTGTAGAATCCAAATTTGTATTCCCAACATAAAGCCTTATTCTCTAGATGCCATGATTGATACAAAGGCTGAAATAAGCTTGCTAAAAAATAATGCCATCCCTAGATATTGTTGGGTTACCGATCCTTTACAAATAAGATTTGATTCTAAGAAAGTGTTCTCCCACCTGTTTCGCCTATATTCCTGTAAAATTAGGGGAAATGCGGACTACTTTCAAAGTTCATCGATTTGATCTTCTCGCATTATGATATGTTGCTTGGCTCGATAATCAATAATCGTATGCCCTACACCATCAGCCAAGAAGAGATCCATTTTCCCCAAGGATCTATTCCTAGATTACAGACTTACTAGTCCATTGTGCCTTCTGCACCTAAGCCTAATAAAGCTTCTAATCTAGACTAGTTACATAAGTCTATTTCTATGAATACCTCTGTTATTGATGCTCTTATCCATAAGATTAAAACTGACTGTACTTCCGAAAACCCTCATACATTTATCCACCTGAAGAAACATTTCTGTCAGTTAGATTTTCACACTGCCACTTCTCCTAAATTCAAGGCTCATCATATAGGAATGCCTCCCTCTGAGAAAATTGAATGTCAAGCAGAAATTGATAATATGCTTAAAGGAGGATTCATTCAGCCTTCTAAATCTCCATGGTCATGCCCTACATTTTATGTAAATAAGAGAAGTGAGCAAGTCGAGGAAAGAAGAGGTTAGTGGTAAACTATAAACCACTTAATAAATATATACTACCTGTTCAACATCCTATCCCGAGCAAAGATGATTTATTGGCTCGAATTAGTGGCAGTAAAATATATAGCAAGTTTGATCTTAAATCAGGCTTCTGGCAAATCTTCTTAAATAAAGAAGATACATACAAAACTACTTTTAGCATTCCAGGTGGCCAATATGAATGGAAGGTTTTACCATTCGGTCTTAAGACTGCACCCTCCATTTTTCAAAAGAAAATGGATCAAATTTTTGGTCACCTAGGAAAATTTCTGATTGTTTATATTGATGATATTTTGATCTTCTCTCAAAATACAAAAGATCATCTGGAGCACTTAGAACAGTTCTATCAAACAGTGTATGCCAATGGACTCTGTCTCAGTCCAACTAAAATGGAAACATTTAAAGATTTAGTTCAGTTTCTTGGCATAACTCTTAAAGATGGAGCCATCCTGATGCAAGATCATATAGTTTCAAAAATAAGTCTGTTTCCTGATGAGATTACTGATAAAACACAACTTCAAAGATTTTTGGGTTGTGTTAATTATATTGCAGGCTTTTATAAGAATGTTGCTGCAGATAGATTACTGCTAAATAAAAGGCTTCGCTCCAATGCTCCAGCATGGAACTCTGATATGACAAAGGCTGTCCAAAGAATTAAACAGAGTTGCCACACACTTCCTTCTCTGTCTCTTCCTGGTACTGGTTTAAAGATCATTGAGACAGATGCTTCTGAAGAATTTTGGGAGCAATCCTCAAAGAAAGAATGGAGAATGGTACAGAAAAAATATGCAGGTATGCTTCTGGTTCCTTCAAAGGTCCCGAACTTAAATACCATTCTAGTCATAAAGAAATACTTGCTGCTAAAAAAGCTATCCAAGCTTTCCTGTTCTTTTTACAACATGAAAAGTTTTTACTCAGAACAGATTTGCAGCATTTTAAAGGAAGATTATATAAAGGTGATCCCACCAACAAAACTACTTATGGTCATCTTCAGAGATGGGCTCAAAGTGGTTCAATGGATACGAATTTTATGTCGAGCATATCTCTGGTAAAAAGAATGCTCTTGCTGAATTTTCCAGCAGAGAGTTAATCCAGAATAAGCACGTGAATATCATTCTCCGGTTCTGAGTATATAAAATACTAAGATTTCATTTTTTCCTACACACTGACTATTTTTAGTTGTCATTTTTTCATTTTTGACCTCGTAGTACTGAAACTTTGAAATATATTGCATTTTCTGGCATCCCGAGTTCGAACTCATTCTGGGTACTCGTGGCTTTCTTTACTACTCAAAGTTTTGAAGGGTTTCTCGAGAACTCAAGACATAACTGGTAATTTTGGTTTATTTCTTTGAGTTTCCTGAAAATTTCTAAAAATCTGTAATGGCTATGGAAATGAAGCTCATTTGTGGGAAAAATATGGAAACCCTTCAGAGTCATGAGAAATAAAATGTTTCTCTATCTTCACTTGTATATTTATGATGAAATCTGTGAACGGTTTATTTGTTTGATTTAACCTACGCTTGTTCATTTCGAACCCGAAAGGGGTATATTTATTTTTTCATATTTTATTATAGCTTTCACTCCACCTAAATATAACTAGGATTTTCATTTCTATATTCTATAAAACTTGGAGGCCTCCATTTTTTCTAGAGATCTGGATGTTATTGCTCATTCTGGGTGCTCATTCTGGGTTCAAATTCTTCATGGAGTTTGTATCTGGTAAGAAAATGTGAATATTCTCGGCGCTGATTTTCTCACTAATATTCGTCATTTTAAAGGTAAAACCCTATGTTTTGAAGTTTTGCTTGTTTTCCTCCTCATAGCCCACCATATTTATTTATGGGTGTTCTGCATCTCCACTATTGTTGTGGCCCTGGAGCTTGCCATTTTCTAAGTCAATTGTAAATGTTTCCTTCGACATTATTACCGTAGAACTGGGTGTTTTTATTTACTCACGATGGTTTTGAATTTTCTCAGATTTATTCATTCATCTGATTTGCTCAATAAGATGATACTTCAAAGTCTATTCTTTTGTACTTGAATTTATTCAAGCAAACTCCTGCTCCATTGCATTAGCTCATAGTTGGTTTATTTTGATTGCAGTCATTACTATGGTCGAAAAATGTTCTTTCTTTTCCGTGTATGGGGTAAAAATTTAAATGAACTATTTAAATTCATGAATACGAATGGAATTTTGTTGTTTTGAATTCAACTAAGCATTGATGCTTATATTCTCCATGAACTTGACCCTTGGCTGTTATGCATTTGATTTTCTTGTCATTCCATAAGATTTAAATTATCTGCATTATTTTTCCTATTTCCTGAAATTTGATTCAGTTACTGTAGATTATCTCATGCTTGAATAGTTTGTTTCATGTTGAGGTATGTGTTTGGACTCTTAGCCTTTTGGATTTTAATTTTGTAGTGGCTTGATCACTGTAGTCTTAAACAATCCATAATCTGTTTTGTCTTTGTTTTTGTTGATCCATTATTGGATGAATTGAAACTCACTACTATTGGCTCTGTACATTCTTGATTCAACCGAAATTTGGGTTTGTAGTTTATTCAATTTTTGAGGCTTGGATGCTTACTGTATCAGGACTCAAGATAGCTTTCCTCTTTCTTCATGCAAGATATGAAATATCTTGACTGATTATATATATCTGGATCTTGACTGTAGCTTCCCGTATCGTTTCTCAGTACTTAGCGTGCACTGCAACTTGTTAAATTTTGTACACTGCAATTGAAACATGTGCACTGTAATTGAAACATACAAGGGCACTTCTAATTTACAGCTTGATTTAATCTTGTACTCTTGCTTTGCCATATAAGTAAATGGATGCTGAAATCTATATTTCCCATTCTAAAATTTAAAGTTTCTTCAAAATAGCATGTGAATGTTGTTTCGTGATTATAATTTTTCTCCTAATAGCAATGATGTCATAGCTATAAGGTATGAATTCTTGTTCTGTTGGAAAACTGTCACTGTTATATTTTGGCTTGTACTCCATTTATGTAAATTAGTATTTGTTCTATCAAAATGAAGCTCTGTAACCTATCTTATCTTGATCATTTGATTGTTTTCATTCCTTTCAAACTATGGCTTGCTTAAAACAGTTGTTATTTCCCTAAAATATAGATCAAAACCATACTGTCTTTGAGACTGCAAGTTTGCTTTATCTTCAAATGTTTTTGATTACAATTTTGTAGAAGGTTACAACTTGGATAATTGTTAAGTTTAGAAAAAACTACTTCTCATTTTATAATTTAACCATTGATGGGCTAGAGCTTGCTTGAGTTTTGCTTTACTATTCCTTCCTGGACAACTGTTATTGATCATAGCTATAATAAGATTTCTCAATTAAATTTATCCATGCCTATACCTCTTGAATTTATTTTTTTTGATTCATAAGATCATAAAATCTGAGAGTTTATGTCACATTTTTCTTCTAAATACTAGTAAGTTTTGATCTTGGCAATAGATGGAAACATTCATGATGACTATTGCAAATCTTTAAAATTTCTGATGAGAACTGTACTTCAATATGAATTGAAAACTTTTCCCAAATCCTAGCACTGTTATGAAAATTCAATCTATACTTGATAGTACAGAAATTTAAAACATGTATTTTAATCTCTTCTGTTGTAACTTGTACCTGCACACTTAAGAAAATAGTTTTAAAAATAATACAGTTTCTTTTCTGTATGTCATGATTCCTGTGAATACCATGAGCTTCTGCCAGATGTTACTTTTCATTTCTATATCAGTTACTTGATGTAACTTATGCTTTTGATCTCAAATGGTTTATTTTCCTGAAGCTAGATAACACATGAGTACAAATTAAACCCTGAGCTCTTAACTGATATTATTTTCTTTTCCTTTTTTAGGTACACTGTATTTGTTGGATGCAAAAGATGATGATGGAGGAGCTGAAATTAAAATGATGAAGAATGAAAGAAAACCCAAGGCAATGACGAGTTTTTCTATACTCTTTTGCTTTTAGTTTCATGCACATGTGCCATTTATTTCGATAATCATAAGTTACATCCCACAACTTGTGTGGGAAACTTTGAATTTTCTTTATGAATAAATGATATTATTTTTGTAATTGAGTTATGTACTTCTTATTACTTTCACCTCTTATGGTTTGCAATAATGGTATAGTGAATTAAACAACTCAATACGTACTTAATAACACTTAATCATAGGAAATGATCAAATTGAAAAGACATGTAACCTAATAATGAACATCTGTAATGAAAACAACAAACATGTTTTCTGTTTTGGAATCCAACTCCTCAAGTTTGCATCGATCTCCACCTTCCTCAAGGTTGTGCTTTAGTTCCTCGAGAGCTTTTGTGCATCTTTGATGAAGGTGATCATGGATAACAACATACGTGAGGTGTTGCATTTTGCAACAACACACATAGCTACAATTTTTCCTTGTTGATTCACTTAATTTAAAATACAACTAAACTATAAATGCCCCCTAGTTAGGTTCCTTCATCAATTCTTTCCATCGAAAACAAAGTTTCGAGTAACCCATTTTTGCACAAGTGCAAAAATTGTCAACAGGAAGCTCATACTCAAATACTTGACAGTTGGGGAAAAAGTTTGAAACACTCATTGAAAATAATTGTAACCCAAAAGTAACCTTGGACAACTGATATTTTAGGGAAGAGGAACATTTTTTTTATTCCAACCTCATGCAATAGACCATGTATCCCTCATCTTGCCCTCAATATCAATTATTGCAGGAAAAGTGAACAACCACCCTCAGGGGCAATGCTTTATGTTTGAGTGTTTAGGTGCCCATAAATCGTCAAATATAGTTTAAGGCCTTTATCATATTTGAGTAACCCAACAGAGTTGGAGTGAAATATGTTTGGATCGCATTAAATGCAGTCGTAATACTTGTGTAAATATTTTTTTGTATTCAATCAGTAAATATTTGAAACACACATTCTCTATGATATTTGTTTTACTTCATTTGCTTTGTTCATGTTTGTACTGATGATCAATAACATTTTAGGCATGAATCCTATCACTTAAAATGTGGTCTAAATTCTATTTATTTATTTTATCAATACAATTGTTTAACCTTTGCACCATGTATTCTTGTAGGTCAGATTATTCATCTATGTTGTCATTAAGAAACATCCATAGGTTGTCATGTATTTCTTTCCTATTTGTTGAATTTTTTATATATGTGAACATGTACACATCATTTGAAATAATAGTTTGATCCAGAGATGGAATGAATGTCATATCATAGAGATATAATCTCTTGGCTTTTGTAATTAATTCTAGGATTTTTTTTTGGTAACTTGTTTCTGTACTTTTTTGGTTTAAGATCTTTGTGGACTTACATTGAGCACTACATTGGTTCTTCTTGTGGAGGCTAATTTTGTTCATATGTCAGCCTGGTATTCTTTGAAATCTGTAACATATAATAAGTGATCAAACTTTTTATTAGGTTCAATGAGGATGGGATTTCCAAAAGGATTTGATGCATCTTCGATTTTAGTTATTCCTATTGAGTTGTGTAGTTACCATATTTGGTAAGTAGAGAAGAATTTGTAGGATGGAAATTCGAAGAAATTTTTGGGGTCCTAAAAAGATCAGCAACCACAATAACATAAAAATAATACTAAGAAAAAGAATCTTAGATGTCAAAGTTATACATATTAGACAAAAACATCTAATTTATATTTAATTTATCCTGAAATGATACAACTGATAGAAAGAAATACCATGAATTGAATATGCTATGAGTATGCCAAACTTCAAGGTGACTGGTCGGTGATTCCACTACCTATTGATTTTTCAAAAATATTATTTTTCTAAAAATATTATTTTTCAAAAATAATATTTTTCAAAAAATAATATTTTTCAAAGCTTTCTTTATTTGTTTTGCGATTATGAAAACCTCAAAAATTTAAATAATCTCGTCTCTACAAACTTGGGTACAAAAAAATATAATTTCAAGTTATATTCAGTAATTCAAGATAGTAGAAATTTAGATGACCAAGCCTCTGGTGCGTGGTAAAAAGCTCCCTATATAAAAAATGTTGTGCTGAAGATTATTTATCAAATCGTATGATCTATATATTCCACCATTTGCTACTATGACATGGCTATAAGCTATGTCACAAGGTTCTCCGAATTTGGTTGAAGAAATTCGAACTTTACTCTCACAAACATGAACTCAAAATTTTTCCATTATTTGTTGCATGGGAAGTTTCTGACACGATTTTGCATTATTTTACAAATGTGTGTGTATATACATATAATGAATGAAATTAACAGACAAAAATATCTCCACTCTATCCCTCTAATTATTTATGCGTATTTTCAAAAATATAAAAATGATGGAAAAAATATTGTTCGAACTTAAAGAATTTTTTTTTTTCTCAAACTTTATACCTTGATGAGCTTGAACTGTAATTTATCTTTGTCAAACATAAATGTGAACTTGAACCTTATGAATTACGGTATAACTATTTTCCATCTCTCTTGAAATTTTAAAAGTATTTTCTCTAATCAAACTTAACTTTGGAACTTTATTTAATAGTTTTAATGATTAAGAGGTTTTGGAATATAGATAACACCCCATATATTTTCTCTTACTATTTGCATTTTAATTGCAAACTCCTTTGAACAAAATGTCTCCTACCATTACCGAAATCATAGTTTTACTCATATGCTTGTATAATCCAATGAAGAAATTCATTCTCAATGATTTGTCATATGTTTTGAGGCACCAGTAATCTACATATGAAACGTTTTATGATACAACTATAGCTTGCACGAAAATAAAATCCATTTATCATTCTCATCCTCTAAAAAACTAAAAAAATTCTAATTTTGTGTCTATTAAGGGTTGGATCCCAAAGCCTCTTAGTGCAGTCTTTAAGCAACTTCTCTTTCCATGATAAAAATAACACCGAACCATTGTCTCTATTTTGATTATTTATTCTGGATTTAGAACCATCTCTATTTATGCTATTTTGTTGAAAACATATCCTTTTGCCTTTTAGTTAATATACAATCCATCTATATTTCCCCCTGTAGTCTACTATAAATGATTCACCATACCTTCTTCATCCCCATAAAGCTTGGTTCTTTGTTCTCTCAATAACAATAGAGTGATTAAGTAATCAAAAAAAAGAGTGTAAGTATTATGTGTAATACGTAAGGCGGTGACTAAAACTTCACAAGATGTGTCATTTTTATATACCATTGAATTGCAAAGTGACCAATTATGTGTAGAAATTTAAATAGGAGGAAATCTTAATTGTATGTATAAATGGAAAGTATTTTGACTTAGGCTCAGTAAATTGATTAGAAAAGTAGATTTTAATTTGAAGGGCATGCATTGTCAATTAGTAATTCAATCAAATTACATTAGATTGATGTCCATGCAATGTTACTTGCTAATTTCTTGGAAGAAATGAAGGGGTTTCAGAAACAAAGCAACACAGTGATGAAAGTAGAGACAACATGAAATAGAAATTAAAATCATAAAAGAACATGAGTTTATAAAACAAAAAAATGAAGGGAGAAGCAATCATGTGTTTTTGGATTTGTTGTTGTTTTTCTAAGAAATAAGAAGTGGGTATTAAACAAAAAAACAATAGGAGAATCATAAGTTCTTTAGGGAAAAATTACGGCCTATTAACAAAGTTCAACATATAAAAGCAAAGCAAGAGGTTCAAATGTAGTTGTGCAACAATATTTGAAAACAAACCTAATGATAAATTACCCTGAAATTCATTTTGTGTGGACTGGTAAGGGAAATTACCTTTAATATCAGATGTAAGTGTTACACCTGGTAAATACAGTGGCAATAACTATACAACTAACTACTTGGCAGATCTTCCGAGGGATAGAAAACCAAAATGCATGTGTTTATGCTCATATGTATGAAGATATTAGGTAGGTATGAAGATTATTCTCGAGAAAATGAGAGAAGACAGATATCTACCTAGGTGGGCATGGTTTAATCTTTGGAAAACTCTCAAATATCACACTTCCCACAATGTCTTTCACTGATAATAAACAATCAAGTTTGGGATGGATGTTGGGGCTTATCAGAATTGCTTTATATCAAAGGCATCCTCTCTCACACTTTGGAATGCATTATTACACTTACAACATGGAATGGGAAAAAATTTTTGGAAATGGGTAAGCCTCTTTCTCGGGGCCCGTGACAAATTTGGCCCCATTAAACTATTTCTTCGACATATATGATGGTAAGATGACTTGAATTCTACAAATTGATTAACATAGATATGGGTGGATTTATTCATATATTCCCATGCTCTGTTTCAAAATGATGCCCCCGCCCCTGTCATCTCACCTTTATCCCACATCTCTTGGTAACCATAATTTAAACGGTTAGGCCTCGAAATCTGTGGTGAAGCCTCGTATTGGCTATTACTTAAAACAGAAATCAAGATGATTTCGGTGGTTGTTGTTCACTTTTCCTATGATAATTGATATTGAGGGAAAGATGAGGGATAATTGCTCTTTTGAATGAGGTTGGAATACCAAAATAATAGCTCTACTATGTTCAAAAAAAGCTCATGCATTTACCTATGAATGGTTGTGAAACTGCTAACATTTTTCCCTACCTAAATATGCCCCAATGATTCATAATTTACATTATTGTTATTCCTCTCACCGATCAATGATGTGAATTCCTTTTAAAATAATGTGATGGGTTAAACGTGGAACTGGTTTTATCTCCTAATTTGATGAAATTAGTGCTCTCTTTGATGCTTCTAGCATTCTCTTTGAACCCCATTAGTTCATTTCGCCTCAAGTAGAATCTTGATATCGCTTAATAAGGCATAAAGTCATTGTGGGGTTCTAAAGCGTAAACATCAATCTTCATAACAAGTTTTCTTCACTAAGGGTTTTGGGGATTTCAATTTATGGCCCGATGAAAGAGATAAACCTCACATGTCAAGCACAAAGTGCCTATTTCAATGTAACTATTAAGTGAAAAAAATGACAGAGCAGGAAAATCTTAAGTGATAAAAACCAACATTAAGTAAGCAACAAAAGTTACGAAGAAAAAAGGAAATCACTTTAAGGCGGGTGGGAAAGACAAAGACATATACAAACTTGTGTATGTGTTGTTGTTGTTAGGTTGTCTAAATTTGTATGATTGGTTGATATTATTTTGGAATCAGTATGGCTACAGAGTAGTGACTACTAAGGTATATATCCAAAACAAATGGCTAGATTAAGAAAAAAAAATATTCAAAATATGTTTGATAACTATGTCGACCAAAAATACAAACCGAACCATATTTTTATCATATGAGGATAACAATTAAAGGATACCTATAAGGTTGGAGGAAACTAGAAAGAAGCACCCATGTTATGACATCAAATGAAAAGTAACAACCTAGTCCCATGGAAGGGAATCAGAATTATTATCTAACTAGGTAGGGAGATTTATAGAAATCTGTTGATAAATTCATTCCTGGTCTATCATGCATTATTTAATGATGTTAGTCTCACCACACAAGAATCCCATTAGGGATGATCTTCTCATTGATATTCTTGAAGAACAAGTAGGATTACTTGCAAGTTCCATGGCTTAGATTTTTTCTACAATAATGTTCTCATTCATCCATAGATGATGACATGTTGGGCTAAAATTCCATTGATAAGGGAAAGGAATGTTTTCATAATAGACATGGCGTTGGAGTAGCCTTGGGTTGATGTAAATGATGTCATACCATTTTCTAAGATGTTAACTGATGTTCTTCTTGATAGGGTTGTGACTGAATCAGATGATCAATCTGCTTTTATATACAAAATTCTTACTTTTTCAGTGATATTGGGTGGATGTAGTACAAATTTGTAAGAATGTGAGCAAGTGGTATGATTCTATGGAAGTCGAAACCACAACATGTTGGCTTAACTTCAAAGGATGATGTCAAATTTGTTTTTTAGATTAATAAATATTTATTTGAGATGAGTTTAAAATGTTTGACCCTTCCACAAGGTACTACTCTTTATTGGATGAGGAGAGCCAAGGCCAAAGTATTATCCTAGCTGAAATCTTTAATTCTCTCAAGGTGTCATAAAGACATTGTAGAACTTCGTTGGCATATTGTTAAATGGAAAATAAAATTTTCTATGCTCGTTTTGTCAAGAAGTTTCCACATCCTCTCGGACTCTATCAAAATGGAAATTAAATGTGTGGCAAAGTGTGTAGATATGATGAAAATTAATTTTTCCTTGATGCTTCTTTGGGTTTTAGTGGCATCCTGAACATGTATGCTAAATAGGGAAAAATAGAAGATGATTTCCAAGTTTTTGACAAAACGTGGGAAATTTTTAGTAGGCCACCAAAAAAAAAACCGAATGAACTCATTTCGTTGTAATATTAGATTAACCTATTTCATTTTATTAAAATTACATGTATATGAGAATGGTTATCCTTTAGTTTGCAAATAACGAACATGTTAAGGATGATTTGGCAAAACATTTTAGTAAACCAAAGAATATCATGCTCTCCAACTTAAATTAGATCAATACAAATATCACTCAAGGTTTTAGGGTGAGATATATTGTTTGATCCTCTTTAGGGAGGTCTAAGTTTCTAGTAGGAAAACAACCTACAAGGCCACCATCGAGGAGGATTAATATGAGCCATCAACAAGAAAATTCTAAGCTTACCCTACGACAAACAACAATGGCCCCCATTAGTAATATACGTAACACAAACGGGAACGAAGCAAAGAGCCTTACCAAATAGCCTATACATGGGATTTGAGTAGTTAACTTAAAGACAAATTAATATATGCAAAATTAAACTGCAAGGAGTGATACCTTGAACCACAACGTGGAAAACGTGGGTAGATTTATTTTCTATGACCAAGAATTCGTTGGAGAAATATGGAGCACAAAATTTATCTAAAAATCACAAAAACACATACTGTTAATGTAAAAAAACCATAGTTGAAACCATATAGTTTTTTGTAAAAATAAACTCGTTAATGCATCCCAAAATGATAAAACTTGCAAGAGAATGCATGGGATGGGGTAGGACAGGGCTTATTAAATGGGTGTGAAAAACCCTATTTCTAGAAATACAAGTAAGGGTTTTGTTTAGTAGGAAGACAGGGAACCGGGTGGCCCCGCTAATCTACCAAAAAAACAAATAAAAGAACAATGAACAAACTAAACAACAAAAATCAAGTAAAAGCACCAACACAAACCTAAATTTAACTCGTAAATAGGACCTTCTATGTGTGGCATTCGTGATTTGGTTATAAATTTGGCTCCGTAAATTACAACAAGACAGGTAGAAACTAAATATGCAGATAAAATATTGAAATGACATACAATGCATGCCATGACAAGTTCCGAGATATGGGAATAACACGCTAGTAAAGTAGCAGGAGAAGTGGAGCAAAAATGCATAACAAACAAGAGGAAAAAATTACATGGGAGCACTTGTTTGACAAGCAGGTAAAGCAAGAGGAGAGCACGATGACAAACACATCAAGCTCCAGAGCATCATCATGAAGGGTCTAGTGCACATAAGCCATGCCTCCGACGTAACTAGAAATTACATTGCAAAATGCAATGGATACGTCTATAGGGGGTTAATGATTGCTCGAGAAATAGAAAAGTGAGTGGAGAGAAGGAACTAGAAGTGTATAGAAGAAGAAAAATTGAACAGTGGGAAGCACATGAGATGAGAAGAGGAGTGAAGAAGAATGTGTGTGAGAGGAGAAGTTATTGCTTTAAATTTGTAAGGAGATTTGTAGATGAAGCAATCTTTTTTCTTATAATTTGTGCCTCGGTACATATGTAGTAAGAGCTAACATGGAGCACATGTCAAAAGAAAATCTTTGGTAGATATGAAGGTTATGAAGGCATCATAGTATTGAAATAATTATGAATGTAAGGCCCATGCATTCAACATCTCCAATGTCAATAGTTGCCCCATGTAAAGTTAGGCCTTGAGAGATATGCATTGAGGGCGCAAGCCATCTTTAGTGGGGGTTTCCTTCAAATCCCATGAGAATTGGGTGTGATAGGAATGTGTAAAGGATTTTGAGGGTCCCTACAGTCGGATGTATCTTTCAAACTATAAAACAAAAGAAGAAGCTAGAACTTATGGAGTATAACCCGCATCAGTAGATGATGAATACCAAAATCCAAATGGAACCATCAAAAAGGCCAACCACAACCCAGAGGCTATATGTTAGCATAACCTTATGCCCAATATAGAGTAGAAGTTTATGTAAGAAATGGTCATCATATAAGGGTAACATGAATGTGATTTTCTTGTACATTGTGCATTGTAACGTGCGATGGGGACAACCCTACAACATAACATTAATTTTTTGTATGTGATCTAATCCAATTATTTCTATTTTCAAAACAATATCAACACTTTGAATGATAGAAAGTGATTAAACTCTTTTAGTAAATAAATTAACATCATAAGGAAATTGGGATGTTAGAGGAAAAACCAACAAAACTCTTCCTCTACCTTATAGCAAGACATGGAAAATCACCATACAAATCTTTATTCATGAAAGAGAAACCATGAAATGTGGTTTTTTGTGGAATACTTTAACCAAATGAAGTAGAGATTATTAATATTTTTTTACACAATCAATAGAAAGGATAAGGTAACTGTGAAATGAAACTGAAATGGAGCAATTGATTCTTCTGTTCCTAAGTACAAAATATACATTTCAAAACAAAATAATTTGTAGTTTCTCATAACAAACTAGTTAAAATTTACGGGGGCAGAACACCATGATTTTTCCTTTAAAATTTGTGATATATGAATTAGAACAAAAATGTATTTAGTATATACAGATACATTAAACATAGTCCTACAATAAATAGAAAATGTTGTAGACTTAATTTGGAAATGGCCATAAAAAATAGAATACACAGATACCCAAAGGAGGCACCTAAGTATCTCCTCGTATATTAATTTATCTTTAAAATGTTAAAAAGGGTAGATAGTAGAACCAACAAATCTTATCTATTGTGTTTTTATTCAATGTGCGTGTTTCTCAACTCAGTAGCCAATAGAGCTATGGGCCGTAAAGAAAATGTGGGTGTGGAAGGTTTTGATCCACGGGGTTTAAAGGATTTAGAGGCAATAAAAATCTATTTAGTGTCATCTACTCAGGCCATGAACTTATTTGGAAATAACCCATTTTGCATGCACTCTCAAACCCACCCCTCTTGTGGTCCCTTGTCAACTGGCATTAGAAAACAAGTTAATGTGTAAATTTACAAGTAATTGACAATTGCATTAAGTTAAAAGATCTTCCTCACATAACTAAAAAAGGACGCTACAGAATTGTGTTAAATGGAACTCGCTAATAGTCGTCCCGAAACCAATGTCATTATGGGTCAATCGGCTATGCACGGATATAAATATGTGGCCCAGGGGTTAAATTTGATGGTCATTTAGACATTTTTCATGATTTTAACTGTAAAATACTTACAAATATTTGAAATAACCGTCACATGTGACTTGCATATTTTATGTATGACCGTAATTATTTCTATACATTTATATATAAACTATACTAATGTATATCCAAAATAATTAAGTATATATAGAATATTTTAAATGTATTTTATTTTAGAATGTAAAAATAAAATTATTTTACATTTTTGAAGGGAAATATTTAAAAAGGATTATCACCTACAAATTGTGTGACATGCATGAATGACAATCAAGCATTGTTCAGGCCCTAAGTTTCAAACCTTATATTTATTTCTCCCCACATATTTAACAATAAAATAAAAGTTGAGTGGGAAAATAGAACCATGTCAAAAAAACCCCAATCGGATTAGGCGCTTTTCAAAACCCAAAGCAGGCATAGAGATGACAACCCACACATCGTTATGGACCTGTCATTTTCCTTGTATAACCTCATGGCGAATGAGATTTAAGCCATGAAATGCATCAGAAACCTACATGATGGATTAAATCCGTGCTTCATTGCATGTATTGATTAAAAAAACTGAATCGCTAATTTTTTGTTACCATGTCATATGTCAAGCACTTGGCTATAAAAGGGAATGCCTATCAATGAAATTTAAATCATATGTTCTATGGTGTGAGTCCTCCTTTCTAATGTACCCCACACATGATAGTAAAATCACACTTTGAGCACGCTCAAGGCTCAATTGAACTTGATTGTACTCACTCTCCAATAGAATGTACTGCTACCCGGGTAGGCTTAGGGATCTTGACATCCTGTCATTAATTTTTGTACTTTCTAAATAAATCAACTAATAAAACACCGACATATCCAAATAATGTAGGTCATGAAACAGGTTGGAATTTCAAATTATATGTGCCTCACAAACAAAAATTTGTTGAAAGTGTTACTCTTTCATGTGGCTATAAATTCCAAAAAACATTATAGTTATTTTTATGATTTCTTTACATAAATATAAGTAAGTTATATATTTTCACACACACACACACACACACACACGTAACCACTTAAAAAATATGACGATTTTCTAAATTTTCAGCCTGTCATTGTCTATGGCTACCTATTTGTTTTACTGTAATATACGGTTAAAATCGCAAAAAGTGACACACAACCCGTCAATTTCAGTGATTAGTTGCCACATTTTTGTTGTGAATGTGTGTATTGTATATTGTTTACATGTGTGGGGTCTATAGAAATCTCTTGTGTGAGAGTGTGTTCAAACGTAAAGATGACATTAAACACCCGTCTTAGATGTTTTTGGCCTTTTTAAATATATTTTACAGCTTTACGAAATCAAGTAATCATCTTTAGTGACGTGAATATGGTTGTAGAAACTGTCAAAATTACAATGATATATCTATATTAAACAATACAAAAATAGTAGCAATATTAAGAATATTTATATTTTTGAAGTGATAAATTTTAAATAATAGATAACTCATTAAAAATTTTCCCACAATAATACAAATTTTGTATTTTGAAACATATAACTTAAAAATGTTATATAAAATAGATAGTATTATAATGGGATAACCATTTAAAATCACTTACCCATCTACAATTTTTTTCGACGGGTAGGGTCATTGTCGAAACTCAAATTTCTAGTTGAACGTATATCACAACACATGAAACTTTCCATATGTTGTAGAAAATTTCACTCATTGTTTCAGAATCAATCATTTATTTCATTGCATTTCAGCCACAAGGTCATTCAAGTGTGTGTCACTAAAAACATCAAACTTTGATTAGCATTCAACCTTTATTGATGCGTATATTTCAGTAGCTACATAAGTTCCAACATTTTTCACTTCTTGACACTTTTAAACATTAGACTTATATGGCGAGCAAAAAAAGTGGAAGATAAGGATGTGTCGACAATTATTCATGTCACTCTTTGATACTTTATTGTCCCATCCATATAATTTGATTCGTTTGAAAATTCTACTTAAGTGAACTCTTGTCAGACAAGCCGCTATTTAAAAATTATTATTACTTGTGTGTTGTAAACAACAAAGCAAAAACAATAAGTAATTGGGAAAAATTAGTGCCTTTTACCAGAATGACATGTCGAATGATGTATCAGTACATGCAATTACAACACTGTAAGAAGAGTTTTCTCGATGAAAACCGTAAACACTTAATTTCGACTACATAATTTTAGTATAAAATTGCACTATTTTTATTCTTTACTATCATTTCGTTATAATTAGTGATTTTCCACTAATTAATTAATATTCCCCTTTGTATTGGTAAATTAACAACACTTGGTTAATTAAATAGCCTCATCCCTCATCCTAGATGCCAATTAACGTCACTTCATTAATTATAATCCTCTTTTAATTAATTAATTACCCATTATTAGTTAATTAATCTTTCAATCTCGTATTTAATCAATGAACTCTTATCGGTTAAATCCCCTCTCAAACCCTCACAATTATACTAATTCATCTCCAAATAGCTCATATAAGCTCAATTTGGCCCATTAATTAATCCTAGTTGATTAATTAAACCTTCCCAAACTCCCATGAGTTGCTAATATCTAATTCATCTCTTTTAATCATAATTATCCCTTTCTAATCCTACATTCTCTTTATCCCACATTCATTAGGTCAGTAAGCTTCTCCCAAAATGGAAAGCTACATAAGAAGCTTACTACCTTCCTACTAATGTATGCCCTTTTATCTAAATACACCATGTCCTCTGCAAGACATTATACTTGAGAAGAAAATTTCATGGTATTGGAAAGTTTGTTAAATTGAGTAAATCTCGCCTTTTCTACTTGATAAGAGTAGCAAGAAAAGACTCAAAAATGGAAAATAAGCGACATTGATGAGATCTTTTCCTCTTTTCGAGGAGTATTTGATCATGCACGATATATGTTTGGATCACTTAGGAAGTACCTACATCCAAAACACATCAAAGACATCAAAAGGAGGTTTGCATGTAGTGTAGATTCATATTTCATGTGATTTAATTAGCTTCCTTTTTCACTTAATCATGGTATATTTGTTTATATTAATTTAAGCTAGGATCTACTTAGTGTTAGGTTCATTCAAATAGCTTAGTTTTAGTTTAGCATTTATACATATGGCACGCCCGTGTGCGGACTCCTTTGTCTCATGTGTATTCATTTGTTTTTCTTAGTTTAGATCCATTTCTCACCATTTAACATTCAAGTTCTTTAAATTTGTTGAAATTATTATATTTTTAAGCATGGATGTTGTTGTTTTGTAGTGTTAAGCCTTTTTATAGGTATTAAGGAGGAAAAGTGCTATCAAAATTGAATCTTGGAGGGAGAAGTCAAAGATTTTTATTGTTTTAAATCATTTTTGACATTGTTTTATGCAGTGTACAGTGCCTATACGCACTAGCATAACGTTATTTTTTCTATTGCACGTGGTAACACAACCCTTCATGTGTGCTTGCATTACATTGTGTTTTTGTTGCTTTCATCAGTGTATCTCTTTATGTGATTGCATTACATTGTTTTTGGCTGCACACGCTAGCATAGCATTGTACGCACTAGCATTACTTTGTTTTTCTCGATGCATGCACTAGCGTAGTAGTGCACATGCATGTGTTTCTTTGATTTTAATTACATGCACTAGTGTACCGTGCATACGCTAGTGTTGCATTTCCTTCCCGCTTCACGTGCCTATAGTCATCTTCACGTGCTAGCGTCTTGGTATACGCATGCCATCTTAGTATTGTTTTATTTGTTCCTTCACACCAATTTTTTCTTCATTCTTACTTGACATTGTTCTCAAGGTCTACGCAATTATTTTAAGGTTTAGTGTAATGCTTTAATATTACAAATATTTTTTAATGTTATCTATAATAGTGTAAAATACATAATGTACTTGAAGCTTTATATTGGCTATTAATTTACATACGACTTCCATTGGTTATTAATTGTGCACCGAATTCTTTTATTATTATTTATTGGTACACCGTGGAGGTTTTGTGGTTATTTTAAGTTGTTTGATTGAAACTCTTGCAATTCCTTCCACTTTAATATTTTCAACTTGCAAGGTTGCACTGGGATTTGTAAGTTGAAACTACTAAGGTGGAAGGAAATCATGTAATGCAAATGTATAGGCTGAAACTACTAAAGTGGAAAGAAAATTATGAAATAGAAACATGTTGCATTGGAATGTAAAAGAAAAAATTGGTAAATTGATAAGACATCATTTGATTTTAATCATGTATGATAACTTATTTACATTGCAAGATAAAGTTGAATGTAAACAAACCTCACTTCTAACATTTTATTTCAATCATGCACTTCTTTCCATTTTCAGCTTCAAGATCCATTAGATTTATATCTTATTTGTAGTTTTCCGATTGAGAATCAACTTAAATTAGAGTAATAAATTATTTTACATATCTTTAAACTTTACTTGTTTTTACTTAAAGAGCTCAAAGGCAACCATGTTACTATTGAATGAAAAAAACCTCACATCTAACATTTTATTTTAATTATGCACCTCATTTGTAACATGTTTGAGATTTTATATCCATGCTTAAACCTATGTTACATTTATGTTTTAGAATCGAGTTTTAAGATTATAATTGAATATGATTGATTTATATGTTGTAAAGTATAGTGATGAGTGTAGTAATGTTGGATTGTTTGTAGATATGGTAATGGGTTATACCGACAAAAATATAGAAAAAGGGGGAAAAACTTCCATGTGAGGTTTTTATTTTTTGATTAAGTTGATGATCGTTAATATCATAAAAATAATCACAATTAATTAATTTGATGATCTTTAATATCATAATCATAATCGAATCATAATCATATATTTTAGTAATGGATATTATTCATAAACATAAAAATTGCATTACATATATATGATGATGGATGTATAGTGTAGAATTATCCATTTCAATAAACTACACAAAAATTAGCTTATAATTTTCCTAAACCATAGATTAGAATCCTAGAGAATCCAAGCTATAAATATTGAGCAATACACTTAATTCCTCGCATTTGGATAAGGTTGTTTGTTGTTATAATTCATAACCATGCTCATTGAAGATGAATGCCACAAGGAATGTTGAATGTGGAGGAATCAATTGGGGAAATAACACTAACCATATATTATAAATTGTGATGTCGTTCGGGCACATGGTTCATTTTGCTTCTTAGACATCTTTTTCTCTCTAATTCTCTTGGTGCCTTTTCAAATTCTCTTACCCTTCTATCATACTTCTTTTTCTCCCTTTCATGCCTTTCTTTGAATTTTTTTCTATTCCTTCCTCTCGAATTTTAATCTCGTTTTCCAACTTAAATTGTTTCCCTTTTTCCTTCTTAATAGATTTTTGGGGCCTCCTTGTTGATTAAAATGGTCAAATTTGCTTGCACATGCCAACTCTATGTCGAATCAAGCAAAACTAGGAAGAAATCGGTCAAATCATATGTTTTGGGCTCCATATGGGCTAGTGACATTAAAATTATTAGATTTATTAATGTATTGGGACATCACATATAATCAAGTAATAGAAGAGACACTTGATGGTCATTAGATCATTTCCCATTAAGGAGTTAGACAACAAGTTGATCCAAGTCTAAATTTCCCACATTAAATGAGCTTGAGTTCAATTTGGATTGATTTACACTAAATTGACTGAGTAGAGTTCAAAGATAGGTGTAGGAGCTCGAGATCACAAAATTTTGTGATTGGTACATGTGGAAAATGACAAAAATCCATAGTCACGTAGATTCAAGATCGAGTAAAGTGATTAATGCATGTAATTATGAAACTCTAAGAAGTCCCGAGATCCTAAGTAATCATGATCGATCTATGGGGTGATAATGGAAAGTGGGGATACCTTTTGGTGGACCACGACTTCATGAACCACTTTGCCTTAAATTTTATTTTAATAAAATTTATGAGTTTTTATTTCAAAACAAGAGTGAGATGGTGCGACTGTTCAACCATTCTATATATAGGATGATCCCTCATGGGATTTGTAATCATATCGTATAGATGATAGATCATATTGTATGATCAATGAATTATAAAATTGTGAGAAACAAGTCTATAATTATTTTTTGTGAGACCGAGGAGTGAAGTGGAAGTGTTGGGTTAAAGTGTTTGATACATTTTAAATAAACACAATGCTTTATTTCAGTGGGGTTTTTCTCCTTAGGGTTTCCCCACTATAAATATGGCGTTCTCTACCTTTTTAATTTACTATTTATTTCTTTTAGTTCATGTTTGTAATGCATGATATAAACATCTTTATGTATGTTTAATTTAACTACAAATCATAATCTATAATATTTAGCAATTTATATTGTGGATTAGTAATTTGTTAATTATTCATTCCATAATTTCCATAACATGGTATCGTGAGCCGAATCGATTATGCATGTGCAGGATCGATCTAGATGCTTTTGATTTGTAGGAGTGAAGAAGCTTGAAATTTATTTTTCAATATATGAAACCCTAATAGTTCTACAATCGACTTCAAGTTAATCAAGTGAAAACTTCCAATTTCCACCCAAATATTTTTTAAATATTGGTTAATTGGTTGTTTAGATCTTGTTTGTGCATGTATTCGTGTTTTAGAGACTTGTTCTAGTCTTTCATAGTTTAAATCCAGTATCCTGCAAGTTTTTAAAAGTTTTTCATGCGTTTTATAAGTGTCAGTAGCTATTTTTTTTCGTGGATCCAACGTTTTCGTAGATTCGGTTAGTTAAGTACTTCTAAGTCCACCCCGACATTAAAATTTTTACAAAGCTTCCGCTAAGAAAAACTATTAGTGTCGATGTTTTTATCTTTTCCTTTAGTTACAAAGCTCGATCCAATCATTAAGATCCATCTAGCTTCATTATGCCAGTCTTTTTATAAGATATTTCTATCCTTGCAAAATTTGATCCAATTAAATTTCTCCATGTTGCTTCACATTTCGCGTTGTTAGTATTTTTAATCATGACAATGGTTATCCAATAGGAATCAGCCATCGATTTCACAAATATTTATTCTAAGTATTTGTTAGCATTTTTCAAATACTTAACCAATAGAACGTGTCCACGATCTTTCACATTTCATGTAATATTCCTTTTGATTTCGTAGGTTTTCAGAACTAAATTTATTTTTGTTTTGGCTCATTCTGTGGACTTTAATTCTTCCCAAAGCCATCTCTTAAAATTTTGGCAGAAAGCTACCAAGTGTCCTCTTTTGGTCATTAGATTTTCACAAATAAAACCTTTTGATTTATCTTTTTATCTTCTATTTTTTCGTGTCCTTTTGTTTTGGACACAAAAAGTCTTTATTCATGGTTAATTCTATAGAATTCACGTCTCCGGGTTCATCTATGAGGAAAGTTACCGTAAAGGTGACACATACCCCCAAGCTATCATTGATTTTATCCACGTGTCACCTCTTGTTTTGGCCATGCGAATACAAACTTGTCAACTCTGTTGTGGACCCAAATTATTATTTTTTTGGTTAATTATGTGAGCTTGAGGTCCATGGAGTGCATATTTAATTGAGGTTGCCAAAAATTTTCCATGTGTCCCTCGCACCGCCATTGATATTTTATCGCGTGGTACATTATTTGTTTTTCACATATCTCTTTGACTATTCAAACCTATTCTTTGACTCGATAAACTATTTATCTTAGTTTATTCGGGACTTAAGATTCATCGGGGGATTTGCATTAAAATGTTTCACAAAGATGAAAAGTGCCCCTATAGATTGTGTTGATTTTCATTGCGTGTTGCTACCGCTAATTTCGCCACATGTCCTTAAGTGTTTTTTTGTTTTTAGATATCGTTAAAGAACTCGAGTCGGTTAGCTTGCTTGTGATCTCACCTTGCCAAGTTACTAAATAGCTCGCCGAGCTAATCCTTTTCTCATGGCCTTCGCTCCAAATTCAAAAGTCTATTAACTATAGTTTATTCTAGGTGTTTCAAATCTACCAAAGAAAATTCTTTGAAAGAATGTAGGAATTGTGACGTGTATCTCTCTCACCATTAGATTGGTGCCAAGTGGCTATTGAAATTTCCTTTTGCTTATTTTTAATTAATTTGTTTTCTAAGTTGTTTTTTTATAAAAATAAAAAGGATGTAGCTCATCTAACTCATTTAATTGCCTTCATGTGTATCGTGTGCCGAGTTGGGTATGTAACTTGTGTTTAGATATATCATTCTTTGACTCTAGTTTTTGTGTTTAAGTTGAATTTGATTTCATAGTTGTGTGTGCATTTATAAAAAAATTGTTAAAGCATACGTTGGTTATTAGATTAGGTGTCTTTCTTATCACATTATCTCTTCTTCCATCATTCTCTGCAACTATTGTGGATCTTCTCCATTTAGTTAGGGAGTCCAGTACAGTTTTTGGTCCTATAAATACTGTACGCATGCTTTGTTTTAGACAGAATAATATGAGATAAAACTATCTCTTCTGTTTCTCATTCCGTGGCTCTCTCTCAAAAATGGCCAGAAATTTAATATTTTCTATGGATAAATCACATTATTAAATGGAACAAATTACAATATGTAGAGAGTTATATTAAAAAAAAAAATTATGGTAAGGAAATCATGGAATCTTATGACTGGAGTGAAAAAAATGACCCACCGGAAGTCAAAAAAACCATGAAAATGTAATCTCCTTCTCTCAAAGATCACAGGACGTTATGCTAATCCGATTACAAAGAATTGGAAATAAATTTTTAATGCATATAGGTCATACCGATTCTCCTATTGATGCCTAGAAATAGTTAGAAACCATGCATGAAGGCAATCACCTATCAAAAATAATTAAGATAATTATGGAATTGTTTACAAATCCTATTAAGTGGGATGAAAAAATATTTAATTACCTAGCTAAAATTAAGAAAATTAAAGCTTAGTTAGATGGTAGTAATTGTGAAATGTTTCAAGATAAGCTTATGTATTTTATCATTCATATTAATATTCATGAAAAATTTAAGATCTATATCTTCATTCTTAACTCTAAATATCATAACGAGAATTATCTTCCAAATGTAGATACTTTATCTTCTCACGTTAATTCAAGAAGAACAAGTAATGGAGATTTTTGATTCAAAAGATAGCGCTTCTCAGGCATTGTTCTCTCAAAATCATAAGTTTTCTCAAAATAGGAATAATAGTAATCCTAATCAGAAATATAATATCAGATCAAAATTTAAATCCAATCCTAAGTCTGATTATGTTAAAAAGTAAGAACTTTAAAGTAAAACTCAATGGAACATGTAATAAGTGTGGAAAATTTGGTCACAAAGAGTCTAATTGTCATGTGAAAACTAACAAATTTTGTTAAGAATACTAGAAATAGTAAATCTAATAGTCAAAAGAAATATTAGAAGAAAAATCATGCAAATAATGTTGAGCATTCTATTGCCCTATATACTTCTCTCTTAGCTTCAAATGACAATGAATGGATCCTAGATAGTGGTGCCTCTAGGCACATGACCTGTATTTCTAGTATCCTCTCATATATTGTTAAATGTGAGGAAAACATATATCTAGGAGATAATTCCATCATTAGATCTATAAGTTGTGGAAATGTTAAATTGGAAAATGGGGTAATTAGGAATTTTTATATGTTCCTCGGTTGAAAAAGAATCTTCTTTTTCTTTGATTAACTAGAATTAAATTAATACTATGGGAGTATAACAACTAGTTAATCTAAAATAGGAGGACTAAAACGCTGTAAAATATGCTAAGACAATATGGAAATGATTTAAAATAATTATACTAAATGAAATCAAACCCTAATGTGCAAAGATGTAAAAGGAAAGGACTTAGCTAATTATTAGAGACTGCCATGCAGGTTTTTGCAGTCCGACTATAAATTTTGGAAGTGGAAATGATCACTCGAAGTCCCAAAAAGACCAGATATGGAGGATCCGAGTAGATTGAGGTGCCTAGGAATGTATTGGGGCACCCTGGTTTGTAGAATAGGTTCACTGAGCAAAATAAGATGACTAGAAACATTATCTCTGTCTCTGTCGCATTGGATTCACTTGAGCTAGGCCGAGTGTGTGAAATATCACAAGATGAAGGAATGAACTGTAAAAGATAAGGAAGTATAGAAACCATAAAAATAAAGATGCAAAAATGAATGGGTCAAATCGGCCTCATTTGCCACAACAATGGGCTTACTAAACTAATTGTTTCACTACATTTCGAGACCCAAATGTAGTTCTAGTGTATGTGTATGTTGTGTCGTAGGTGCTCTTGTGTCGTGTCACACTTTTGGAAGTAGCGAGAAATAATAACTATAGAAAATGTAATAGCATGTGTGTATGAAATATAATAGAATCCTCCCCTATGTTGTGTGTGTTGATGCAAATCTCCTAGCCTTGATGTATGACACTATGTGGATGTAAGTGATGCAATGGATGCAACTCTAGATGGAGTGATAGTAGTATGTGATGTTAGGACCATCATTATGGTCTCATAACTTTGTATTTATAGGGTTATCTTTCTCTAATTTTGTAACTAACCCTGACATGGTTGACTAGGAAAAATATAAGGATGAAAAATGGCTAGAAAGACCCCTAATAGAAGCAGGAAAGTGGGACATTGATCGGGGTGCCCTGTGGGACCAAGGTGCCTCAATACACCCTAGTATAGGCCTGGGCCCTCCAATTTTGTTCTAGAATGATGAGATAGTTTGCATGACATATGTGGATATGTATAGAAAAATATGTGGGAGTGATGAAATAAAATATATAAATAACATAGCCAAAAAGTGGGATTAATTAGTATTTTCTTCACTTGAGAACAAAGTAAATACTAATATAAGACCAAAGCATAAATAATGTCTAAAGTGCATGATTTTGTGTTTACATTTTTCCCACAATTTATGTTGGTGAGAAGAACGCTCGGTAATATAAAGTAGATAGAGATGCGTACCTAATATCCATGTAGAGTGTAGAATAAGATGTGTCGATGCACTCGAATCAAGCGTGGAATGAAAAAAGGAAAAGTGTGGAGGAACATGGATTCTAAAGATGAAAAATGTGCATAAAAAGAGATGGGAATCAATCTAGGGCAAAACATGTGTGTAGTTGTTGGAGTTTGTAGTGTACCCGCATGGTTAGTAAAGGTAAGTTATATTGCGGTGTCTTGTCATTGTCATTTTCATTGTTGTTGTTTTTGTTATTATTGTTTCCCCAATTGGATTGCTTGTTTCTCATACAGTCAGACTTGTAAGGAGAAAATGATCAAGTAGTCAAATATATATGTATGTAAAAATGTTGTGTAAAATATGTATAGAAATGTGTAAAGTACACAAATGTAAAATATGCAAAAAGGAAAGTGTAAATGGAACATGTGCACTTGATCCATGTTGAGAGAAAGGGTGTAGAAGGATATATTGATCTTGTCATGAGTTTGGGTGATCTCACGCCACCCTGGATGAAGAAGTATAGGGAGGAAATTCTCTGTGTCCTCCAACCTTTAACCAATTTTGTTGAAATGTGTGAAGAGATCTCTGTATTGTATTGGTTGTTTGAGTGATCTAATGCCACTGGGTGAAGTAGTGTAGTGAGGCATACCTACTGTAACCTCCATGTCTATAACTGCTCCACAGAATTGCCAAAGGACACCATGTCTTATAGAGGCCATGTGTATGAGTTCGTAGACTAGTCTCGAACTCACAAGCTATATGTAAACCCAAAATTCCAAGGGCGAAAGTGCACTATATTGAACCGATGTAAATACATTGTGTTAGTATGTAAGAACCTCAATGATTCCACCCCTCTTTGGGGCACATGCAACGTCATGGAAATTAAAATGCGGCCCCAAAAGAGCATCTACCGTACTCTAATGTGTAGAAATTTTCCTGTAGGATGAAAAGGAAAGTTTTTGGTAGATACAAGGCGCAAAAACAATGGAATGTCTAGCCAAAATAAGTTTTAGTCTGAAAACACATCCATGCAAGAAGACAAGTGTAAAGTACTCAAACAATGTAGTAACTACCAAACAAAGTAGTGTAAATAAGCAAGAAAAAAATAGACCGCATAAAGTGGGTTGCAAACATGGGACATCACTCATGATGTCATAAGACATGTAAGGCCGTCATGGCCACAAACAAAAAACAAGTGTGCACACAAGCAAAGGGAAAAGCCCACATACAATGGAAAAAATGGAAGAAAAGTATAGAAACAAACAAACTAGTAGTCATGGAAACATGTAATCTTGCAGAATAAGTGCTATACATGGAAAACACGTTAGCATGTTAGAGCGATAAATAATATGTCAAAGTGTGAATGATCAAGTACATGTAAGATGCTAAGTACAAAATGAAACTATAGCACTTGGATAAGACAAATGTAGATGCCCCCAAATGACGAGTATATGAAGGGTACAAGGTGAGCATCCATACCACGTGTAGGGTCCTGTATCTATGATCACAATAAATAAAGATGTGAACTTGCATGTGTGTATGATAATGACATATAAGAAAGTATTCTAACTTGTGTAGTAAAGTGATCATGCGTAACACTAGTAAGAAAAATAAATGCCCCCAAGATAATGCAAAGACGTTGTGGATGGATGGAATGGAATGTAAAATGGAATGATAGAGCAACATTCCCCCAAGTATATGAAAGTTTATGTAATGAGCTTCATTTTTACCCCCTTAGCGAGTTAAGAATGAACCATAAATGAGAGTGTGTATTGGGAAATGACCGAGTAGTGTTGGTTACTTCTCAAGCTCATTGTGATGAGTGTGTATATGTAATGGTGATGAGATGCGACATGTGATACCCTAATAATCTATAGGATGTGGACATATTTCTTCAACTCGGAAGATATCATTCAATAGAGTAACCAATAAAGATGAGACACTATGAGAATCATGTCCAAGGTTAAACTATAATGTCTTGTGTCCATCAACTATGTAATATGTCTTGAAGAAATTCAAATGCTCATAATTTTTATTTAGAGATATAAATTAGATGAAATTAGTACCATAGGAATTCTTATGAAGAGGCATATATGTTGGAAACAAATTTGGAGAAAATTGGTGAGGTATTTATAGAGTATTTTTGGAAAATGTTTTGGTATCATTTTATATCCTTGGTTTCCATTTGTCAATCCACTTCTCTAAATTGATCATGTGTGGGGTCTCCTTGCTGGTGTATATGAATTTTGGTCATTACTTGATATATTTTCCACCTCATATGGTTAGTCATCTCACTTAGTGAGAATAGGTCAATAGTGTTAGTTAGGGTTGTGACCACATTTCATGCACATGAGCTACACAATAGTCATATATGTACCCTTAGTGAGAATAGGTCAATATGGTTAGTTAGGGTTGTGTCCACGTTTCATGCATAGGAGTTACATATCATTCCTATATACCTTCTTTTTTTTGATCTATGAGCATGTCGACCATCTTGGGTATTTTTGTACTTGATTCTTATTTTTGATTTAATATCTTTCTTAATACGTATAGCGTTCACTACACCATTTGAAGTGTAACCTTGTTCGATGTGCATGGGATCCCATATTGATCTTTATAGAAAAATCTGATATGGTATCAATGATATTGTTTGGTAGATGTGTACTCATTTAAATTTAGTTTCTATTACTTCATTTTTTGGTTTTCATGCTTCTCATGTAAGTTTTTAATATGATTTTGAGTCTTTTTACAGTTCAACAATATTATTGTTTTGAGTTTGTATGGGTTTTCTAGTTTTGCATGCGCAAGTTACATGTGTTATCTAGCCAGATCTAGTAAGCTACAACCAAGCTTGGAGGAACCAAAATTATAGAGGTAGGTTCCCGATGAGTTGTGTTAATTACCTTTATAAACAACTCATCTTTTGTAGTTTGATCAATCCATCAGTAGATATGTCCATTTATTTTCCCAAGTACTCTACTAAACATTAACATTATAACCTTGAACTCATAGCATAATTACTAATTAATGTAGTTATAACTAGTTATCTTTATTTTGTGGTACTTTATGTGTATTAATTCTAATTATTCCAATAAGTTGTTTGAATGATGATACGTGTCATGCCACTCTTATTTGTAAGCAATTTTCTATATGTATGTAAAGAACTCATATGCAACAAAAGGACCATCCACGTAAATCATGGCCCACAACCAAAGAACTTGTCCCATCTCGCAACCGAAGGATATAATCTATAGTAAAGATCCCACGTTATGGAAAGTTTTTGAAGACGTGATGAATAAAACTCAAGTCTATATGTGCCATCAAGAATAAGTTACAACTAGAACATGTAGAAATGGAAGATAACTCAAACCTTTGATATGACCATTCATTTCAAACTATTGAATAACTGATTATTCGAGGTAACACATGATATAAAGAATCGGGTCGATTACTTGATTTATTTGTTTGTTATCTAAACACCTATTATGAGCTCCAAACCATGTGTGAATCTCTCTCTATTAGTTTTAATATGTTTCACTTGTTCCATCAATATATTTCACGTGATTTTTGTAAAATCTTAGTTGAAAACTTCTTCTTCTTACGTCTCACTATAGATGGGAACTATAAAAGAAAGGGTTAATGCTGGTAATAAATATATAGAAAATAGTGGAGGAGATATAGAATTCATTCATAGTCTAGTTGAGAAAGGATATTTCTTTGTTCCTTATTTCCTTGATGTAAAGTTCATACAAAATTAATAAAGATCTAAGTTCTGTTCATTAGTATCTAGTTTCAAATTTTAGGAGGGATTAACACCCAAGTTAGGGCCCACTTTTGGTCTACTAAACCCCTCCATTGTTTTATTTTCTTGTTTCATTGCATGTCTATTTACCTAGGAGAAACTTACTTTACGTACCTACGTTTTGAATATCTAACATTTTCTTAGTAATAGTATTTAGAATCCATTAATTTTTCATTCTAAGTTTTGTTTACTTTATGCATTGTTGTGATAGTTATTTATTTCCAACCTCCTAGATCTACTATAGTTATGCATAAAACACTGACAATGTTTCAAGTTTACATCCCCTGCTTTGATAATTAAATGATTGTATTTCAATAAATATCATATTTATTGTTTCAATTTGATTTGCACCACCATTTTTGGTGCCATTGTCAGAGATATTGTCAAGTTATATGAGTTTTTGTGAGGTTTTACATTTTTATTTTCTTAGAAACATGCTAGGTTTCGTAAACTACACCTTCAAACACCTATATAATGATTTATTGAGTTGAGCAGTTGATGTATGCATTGTCCAAGATATTCCTCTGTAGATTCCTACCCAATGCTCAAATAACAGAAATTTCTTCCGATTTTGAAGAAGAAACATCTTCCTATGTACAATTTTTTCTCTTACAAAATCCCCTTCAAGTGATACTTCGAGGATGTTCCTAATCAGCCAATCATGGTAGAAGAAGTGAGTTAAAATGTTGAATAAGAGGCAACTACATTCAAGTTACAAATCTTTAATAATAATTGGTCTATTATAATGAAGAACATTTATCTCTCAGCCCTTCCTAACTTTCATGGATTTATAATCAAGACCCAACCACTTTCTTTTTTTGGAGTTTGACGTTTTATGTAGGAGTTATGACTATAAAATTGATGCATAAAAGCTAAAGCTATTCCCCGCTACACTCAAGGATGCAACATTGAGATGGTTTATGGGTCCAAGAAGAGATGATGTTACTACACCTGGGTGATTGATTGTTGGAATATAATATTAAGTGCTTATAATTTTTAGTTTATAATTAAATAATTTAGAATATATTTAATATTCTTAATTATTTAATATAAAATTTATATTATGTTTTATTATCTATTTAATAACTAATTAATATAAACCAGGTTACACACCTTATCACTTAATTTGTTCATGACCCTTGAGGTCATTTAAATATGGTCACGGATAATATTTGGTTTATTTCACCTCGGGTGAATGGTTTAGAGAGGAGTGAGGACTTGGAGTTACTAGAATTTGTAAATTGTTTCTCAATAAATGGAAATTATTTTCTCTGTTGTTTGTCCCCCTCGAGGTTTTCCACATTAAATGTAGTGTTCACGTGTGCTTTAATTTGTTCAAGTATTTTTACTATTTTTTAATACATTTCCTATTTTTTTGGTAAATGTTATCAATCATAATTTTATATGTGGTTAATTAATTTACATACCTTGGATATGATATGGTAATAGGGTGGGTGTGATTAATTATTTAGTTTGGGTAGTTGGTGGTTAGGAAACATGTTTTTTTACACACAAAGTCAAAAACATATTGTTCATATCTTTCAAAGTTTTTTATTGGTGGGTGAAATCTTCATGGTGGCTCAAAACCTGCAAATAAAGGTGAGGGTAAATTTTATTTGAAATATTTTTATTTATCAAAATGTGTAGGTGACAATAAATACAAGGGTTAAAAAATCAAGTTAAATTTAAAGACTCAAAGGAGATGCAAATCCATAAATGTAGGAATTTAATTTTTCCTAGTGGAATGAGTTTTATTCATGTCCCCTCATGGTGTGACACCTTTTAATCCTTATGTGATTAGTTTTAATCTATTTTGTTCAAAAATTATTATAACCTAAATCTATAGATTTTCAAAATCAAATTAATTATGTCTAAAAAGGTCCCCTTATTAATAAGGGTTACATTTGAATGAAAAAATATAGTATAAACTATTCATATTAATGTTTTGAAATTAAATAACTTTATGATATATCATAAATAATATAGTTTAAAAATTCTAAACTAAACTATAAAATCTATATTAAAATCAAAATTTTAACCCTAAACTATACTATATAAGTGGCCACTCAAAAGCACTCACATCATGGAGGCCTCTACAAGACCCACCCTCTCTCCCTCTCGCAAGTCTCCGCTATCATCCATGTCCTCCCTCTACATGATGGCATTCTGATCCATATTCATTCGAAGAACCATGATATGTAATTATTCATTCCATTCATAAATATACTAATTGGTATGTTAGGATATGGCTTCAACGAGCTCTAGATATCCCTCTCATCCAAACATGGAGTTGGAAGCAAGCCATTCACTAGATAGGACAACACCATTATACAAACCTTCAATGGAGGATATGGGATTTAAGTGAATGCAATGTAGACATGGACACTTATAGAGTGGTTGAGAGAGAGTATCCTTTAAATAGGACTGAACATGTCAAAATATAAAGCACTAAGTTAGATATTTGATTTCCTATTCACTATCATCTTCTAGAGAATCTTTTGGCTAGTTCCTATTAGAAAGGTACTTTAACATATTATACAAGAAATATAATAAGTCCTCAGTCCATAGAAAATAGAGCTATGTTGTGTAATTGATCTAGGTCAAAATTTTGATGTGAATACTTGGAAATTCATCAAAATATGACCATCATATGCACTGTGAAGGGATCTAAAATCTTTTTTTAATATTTATTTATCCTCCATAAAACCTAATTGATTATCGAAAAATTGATCAAAAAAATTGTTGTAATAATCATGGTTTTTTTACAAAGGGTTGATTTTTTCGAATTTCAAAAGATGAAAAAATTATAAATTATGCTTAGCTAACCCTCTACTCCCATTAGGGGCTTCCACCCCAAACTTGTGCTCCTTAATCCTATGTTAAATACCTTTTGTGAATAAAATATCAACTTATTATATGCAATAGGCATCTATCGATGATATTATATTGCCTTGTTCATCGAGGCAGAAATTCTTTATAGAAAGCATATAAGAGTTATATATTATTTCTTAATTTGATTAAATTAATATTTAATAGATAAACATATTATTATATGCATATCAAATGACACTTGGGGATGCCTTTTTATTTGTATTGGAGATGTCAAATATTGATTGTATCTAGTATATATTTTACTAAGATTAATATATTGGAATTACTCAACATATTGGTAATATAACATGGTTAGTTGTTCAACATATTATTATTTAAGTTGTTATACAACTTATTTTCTAATATATCAATGTAATATTTATAGATGGCTGAAAGTGAAATAAATCAATTATTTATATTATGTTTATTATGATGTCTATATGGGTATTATGACTCTAACCATGTTGATGTTGTATTGCATATAAAATATACTTCTAGATTTGTGTTCAATTTTTTTAGTACAAGTGCCAATATTTGGAGCAATAAGAAAAGAAACCAATAGTATCCATCTCTTCTACTAAAGAAGAGTAGAGAAGTGTGATGGATACAACAAAACAATCCATGTGGATAAAGAAGTTATTGCAAGAAATGAACATGGAAGTTGAAGTAAGTACTCTCTCTTCGTGTGATAGTCGAGTTGATTTTCTAAAATCTAGTTCAACATCAGAGAATGAAGCATATAGATTTCATATGCTATTTATCCGAGAGAATGTTCTCGATGGTGATATAGATCTCCAGTACTACTTGTTTGAAGGTGAAATTGCATCAGTTTATGAAGCCATTGTGTGTTGTAAAGTTCTACAAGTTTCATGCAATGCTTGACCTTTCAAAGTTTCCATTGAGGGGGAGTGTGCATGGAAATGTCACCTCCTAATGGTCAGCTGATTGATATCTCCTTCTCCTCTATACTTTTTCTCCATTATAAAGCATTGTAAAAATATTTTTATGATCTTTGTAAACTTATAACTCTAAGTTTACAATGTATAGTCTAGTGTGTTGCATCTATTTGTAAAGGAGGTCCTTATGTTATAAAAGGATCCTAAAGATGCGGTTTTAATAATTTTCCATGAGAAACCATGGGATGTAGTCTCACAAATCATGCTTAGCCTAAATCATAACTTTTGATTTATGGATTCCAAACCCTTATGTATCAAAAGGTAAGTTGAACATGATGAATGTGTTGTAAATCCTTCAATGGTGATATGCTAACCTAAACCTTCACTAATGGTTTATGGATTTGTAAATCCTATAGTATAAATAGGTAATGTTGGCATATGGTTCCCACTTAATGTTAATAGGGGTATTAGAACATAATGTTAAGTGCTTATAATATTTAGTTTATAATTAGATAATTTAGGATATATTTATACTCTTAATTATTTAATATAAACTTTGATTATGTTTTATTAGTTATTTAAGAAATAATTAATTTAAAATGGGGTACACACCCCATCACTTAATTTATTTGTGACCCTTAGGGTCATTTAAATATGGTTATGGGCCATATTTGGTTTAATTCACCTTGGGTGAATGGTTTGGAGAGAAGTGAGGAGTTGGAGTTATTGGATTGTGTAAATTGTTTCTCAGTAAAGGAAAATTCTATTCTTTGTGGTTTTTTCCCCCCTTGGGGTTTTCCATGTTAAATGCAGTGTTCATGTGTGAATTAATTTGTTCAATTATTTTTACTATTTATTTATGCATTTCCTAATGTTTTAGTAAATGTTATAAATTATAATTTAGTATGTGGTTAATTAATTTACATACCTCGATATGACACAAATGAAGGAAGTGTTTTTGACAAAGTATCTAGATTCATTTGTAGGCCAAGTAGAAGCGGAGGAGAAAAAATTAAGATGAGCCACTAAAAGATTACCTAGAGAGATTCTTATTTTCAGTTCAAAATTCAAGACACACGGGTTACCTCCCGAGTCTCTCAAGTTACGTTTTTTCTAAAAAAGGACTTAGTGAGGAGGATATGGATGTTTTTGACCTAATAGGAGATGGAGATATCTCAAAAGATACTTTTGATGAGATTTTTCAATCCTGTAAGAATTATTCTAGAGAAACTATAAAGAGAATAAGAAGTGCTAGATCAAAGGGTGGATCAAGTGCCAAAGTAATTTGGGAGATATATGAATCTTAGATTGTAAATATGTATAAAAACAAGAAAAATGAGATAGTTAATGACATGGACACTAACTTGATGCTTTACATGCCAAGAAGAAGAGAGAATATATAGAGGAAGCACTTATAGTGTTCTTCCATGTATTTAGAAGAAAGAAAGATGATTGCAAATGTAGGGGATTGATCAACATTATATAAGAAAAAGAAGCTTCACCATAATCCAAGATGATAGAAATTGAGGATGGGAAAGTAATCTATGTTTCTCAAAGGAATCCATGGCTGCCAAGATAAAGAGGTATATCACAAGACATAATTCCATCTTTTCAAATTTGGGATAGTAATTCATATATACAACCCTTACCTTGGGCTAATTCTAAGCAAGGACAGACTCCATACCCTACCCAATACCAACTATAATGGTGACCTCAATTTTTCAAGCCAATAATGGTAATAACCCCCTTATTAATGGCATCAACCTTGGAGAGGATGTCACCAATGTAGAAACAAACCTCTTAGCTACCAACAACTATATTAACATCCTCCCTACCCACAACATCAAGCTTTGATGCCAAACCCCCAATTTGGATCTCAACCAGGTGTCTACCCAACTTCCATCTCAACCATCACCTAACCCAAATAAAAAATATTATTAGCCATCCTACACCACTTAATCATCCCAATACTCTTCTTATTCAGTTGATGTCAATGATATCCATCTTCACCTAGGACGATACATTCTCCCACCAAGTAAACCCACCATCACAAAGATTACGATGAACTAAAGTTACTACGAGAGATCGATCCCTAACCAATCCATAAAATGTTATAAGTTGATCCCAACAATGTTAATATGGTTCTAGTAAGGATAATATATAAGCCAATGAATGCCCATTTCTATAGAGATTGCAAGAGAAGAAATATGACCCTAAATCAGATTTTGATTATGATTTTGTTAATCAATGAAGGATATTTGTGTTAAGATTCCACTTATTCAAGTCATCAAAGATGTGCCTATCTACAACAAGCTGGTTAAGAATATATGTATCGAAATTCAAAGAAGAAGAAATAAATATTCATTCATTGTACAAGTCATTTGATAGTTAGTTGATATCATGATTGGAAATTCAGTTTTTCCTAAGTACATAGATCCAAGAATTCCTTTGGTTAATGTTACTTTCAATGGAACAAAAATTAAGAATACTTTGAATGAATAAGGGGCAATAATTAATGTCATGACCAAGAAAATTATGGATTACCTAAAGGTGGAAGGACTAAGACCAAAAACTATATCATTTTAGCTAGAAAATAGATCAACAATGAGACCTAAAGGAGTCTTCGAGGACATTTTTGTGGTGGTAGAATCTTGGGAATACCTTGCTGATTTCATTTTACTTCAACCAAAAGCACATTTAGGAGGTTATCCTATTATACTAGGAAGGCCATGGTTGGCCACTACTAATGCATTCATAGGTTGCATGTATGGAAACATGATCATATCGAATGGAAATGGTACCAAGAAACTTATGCTCTATCCTCCTGCCTATCCATTGAATGATGAAGATCAAACCATTTGGATTCAAGAACCAAAAGTTGATTAGAGATCTTTATAACAACTCATGATCTTGGAGAGGTCTTATACAATTGGAGACTAGGAAGAAAATTTTTCTCTCCAATATTTTTCAAAATAACTATGGAAGAAATGAAGAAGTTGATGATAGATTAAGGTTCTTGACCTATCCTTGAACCAAGTTTTATCGTAATAAAGCAAAATGAGTATTCCAAGTAAGAATTGTATTCTTCACCTTCTTCCCCATGACTGTATACTAAAATATGTTAATAGAAAACATTTGTTCAATGGTGTAATACTCCAAGAAATTAGAAATAACACTAGTAAGCCCACTCAATGTAAAAAGGATGCTAAATAGAAACAAGAGACGGTATTTACTACTCTTCTTCAAAAACATAAAACAACATTTTCTTGGGCTTATGGTGATATGTGTAGGAAATTAGTATATCACCGAACCCAACCATATGACTTCATTATAACAACGATATTAGATACCCATTCAATATAGTCAACAACGTGAATAAAAATGGCATCGAGAAGTATCTAAATCGCATCTTTGACTAGAAGACATACTTTGGAATACTTCTTATGAATATTTTGTTGGACGGGTTTCACACGGGGTTGAGGAGTGTATTATGCATTGTGAAAATGGATCAATACCTAAAATATCATTGTAGTCCCATTTAAAAATATCCGAGAAATTGTGAAGGACTTGCTTTATATATTTTTGCTTAGCGGAAGTGAGGGAGGCAGATAGAAAAACTATTCATGGATTTTCGATGTACCCAAGTAGTATTGTATGTTTCTTCATTAAGAAGGGCCGAGTGGTCTTAAATATATGGATTGGTAGGAATAGTATCAAGTGGATCAAATTTGTTAGGGGATATATCAAATTCCTCAAAATAAGATATATCATTAAGAGATAACAAGAGACGCCTTTTATGGTGAAAAGAAGGAAGGTTATCATAAACACCCATATAACCTAATAGAGCATAATCGATAGGAAAAGTATATAAGGTATCCCAAGTAGTAGATACATCATCACTAATGATTTCAAGATGTATTATGGAGAGTGGGGAAGTATACAAGGTTGTATAAGCATCCGTAGTAGGTAGAGGAGGAGGTATATACCGTAGTCTAAACTTTGTGTGATTACGTACGGAGATCCCAAAGTGTTGTGAATTTGTGTTCATGTATATTTGTTTTAGAGAATCCATAGAGGCACAAGTATCCATACCATAACCCATATTAAGAAAAGTCCTTAGCAATATCAGAGGAAAAAGAATTATCGTAGATTGTTCAACCGAGTTACAATAGTCAAAAGGTGATGGATCAACCATAACATAATAAACGATTCCTTGATGATGAAATTCAAGTTGTGCATGTAGTGTAGAGGGGACCACATGAATAGCATGCATACAAGGTATTCCAAATAAAATTTTATAAATAATGTTATTAGGAATGATGTGGTATGGAACAATGATTGTACATTGACCAATAGTGATAGGCAAGTCAAGGTACCTAATACACATCTCCGGGAATGTTATAAAATCCATGAATAGAGATGGATAAAGGACCTATATATGTTTTTGGCATACCTAAATGAAAATTTAAAGTGATGTTATGAATTTTAAGGCCATATCCATTGTCAATAATGATTTGACCTCAACACATCATAACACAAACTTGAATATACAAGGGAGGGTCATGCTACACTATTTCTTAATAAGGTACATGTACGATAGAAAAGTGACATGCGAGCATGAGAATCTATAAGTAGCATTTCTTTGTACCTAACCTCTCGAGGTCGTGCCGAGACAGCCGGTGGAAATGAAGTATGTGGGGATATGGCCAAGCTAATTGGGCAATCTTATATCCTCAACACGCAATAATGGGATCTATGAATCTAAGGAAAAGAAATCTCTCCTAACCTAGATTGGGGTAATGGATCATTCAGATATAATAGCTGCTCGGAGGCTCCAATCAATGTCGAGCTCTACTGAGATCCTATCTATTGGTTGTTGGATACGTGGAAAGTGACTTGTAGGTGCTTCATGTATATTTCCAGACAAGGTCATGGAAATGGTAGTGAGAGGTGTAGTGGATCTTCCAGAACTTTATGGGTGATTCTCTGGTCTAGTCCAGAAAACCCTAGCCTGATTGGCTACTATGTTTAATATGGAGAATTGTGTAATAATGTATGGTGGAAGTGGTGAGGTTCTAAATATGAGTGTAAGTAAACTGAAGGCGTCAATATCTGATTGATCAGCAAGCCCGTTGGGTTGTGGGACTGTGGATCACAACCATAAGTTTGTGGTTGTGGTGGACCTCCTATGGTCATATGAGGAGTCAATATCTTCTTCCGACTATCCAGTAGTCATAAGCCTTTTTCAGCTTCTATCTTTAGAACTAGAAGTTGTATGATTTTCTCATAATACCTTACGGGTGTTCTGGCTACTTGTATACGTAAGCTGTATCTATATCTTTGAGAAGGTCTCCTCGCATTTGGTGTGGAATTAGTGGATTGCAACCAAATATTTTTCTCTTTCGGGTTCTTATATGGTCATGCGAGATATCTTTATCAAGGAAATCTATAGTTGGGTTGATTTGACTAGAATGTGTATGCTTTGTCATCTTCAATATTCAACTCTCTCGATTATTCACTAACTTCTTGGAGGTTTATTGTCATTTGAAAGACTGAATCCTAAGCCCTTGATCAATGTCCATTAATATTGCCAAGACATTTGGATGAGGTACTACCGGTTGAATACGTAATCCTGGGCTCTCTGGGTCCCGTAATCATCATGCAAAGGATGATTCAATTTTAACTCGAAATGTGTAAACTAACCGTGAAAGATATATCTTCACTATGCTTATATTATTTTTATTTTTGTATTTTCAATGATGTATATTTGAATGAAATTTAAAGAGCAGCTATTCTAATATATTCAGATAATGAACAATTAATATAATAATAGAATTAAAACAAGCAAGTTAGCCTGATGTAGCTATTTGCCTGTGCATTTGTGAGTTTATCCTAAATATTTAAATAAATAACTAGTTTAATCAAAAGACTTCCAATCTTACCTCGAAGTGAGGAATAGATCACAACTTCTCGTAAGCTATCATTCCCGAAAACTTCCCTATTAATACCGAAAGTGAACTTTAATCTGAAATAATCAAATTTACTACTATATTTGATATATTTTAACTACAACTTTTATAGCCCAAACCTAGAGTTTTACAGAATAGTTGTAAATCCAGTTATGTCATGACTTGTCCCCTCAATGTGATCTCCTCGTTCCTTCATGTTCTCGTGAATCCAAAAAGTGTGAATGTGATAGCGTCAATAGAAGAAGATACTCGAACAATGGAAGCTTTGGATATAAACCGAATACAATGCAAGTAAGAGAGGGATAGTGCAAGTGAACAGAGCTTGACTATGTAATTCCTAGTAGGATTTATTGTGGGGATACAACACAAATATACCGAGAATTTTGGGATCTATTTCTTGTGACAAAACAAAACCTGCAACTCTAAGATTATCAAATGAACTCTAATCTATAACTAAAACTATCTTATGCTAAGCTGACTGTGGAGAATGGAAATGGAGCAAAATGGAAATGTGGAAATCAAATGATCTCTAAACTAGAAAAGAAGAAGTTGAGAATTCATACAAAATCTAAACCTATTGAAACTTATGAGAGAACTTCAAAGCACACTGAATAATAATTCAAAGAGGGAGAGGGGCCATTTGTTTGAAAACAAGCTGGGTATTTATAGCATTTGGGATTACCAGAGGGTAACTTGGAATTGAACTCTTTTACTATAAAAATAGAGAAAACACTATTTACTAGGTGGCCAAAACATAAATGCAAGCCAAAGTGGTTGAGGAATGTGGGTGAAAGTTGATTTTTACGTTTGACACAATCGTTGGAACGTTCTAGAAAAACGTGCATAGGACCACCACCCTATCTTGGGTGCGGTCATGGGACAACCGCAGCGGGCGGTGGTCCCGTAACTTAAGACCAAAATGTAAAGAAAAAGGGGAGCAGATGACAAAAAAAGCACGTAGAGGTTGGATAAAGCATTTGGGATGCAAACGTATACTTGGTGACCTTTTCTGGATTCCGAACACCTTGCGAAGAGACCTGAATCATCATTGGGGTTTATGTAACCTCTTTTCGGTGGTACAGTACCTTACAATTTTGGGTACATACATATTGCCCCCTCGAAGACGCATCTTAGCCATGAAGAGGTGTACAACATTGGGTCCAAGTATGGTGGTCCCGAAATCGGGAGTTAGAAGCTATACTTGACACGCCCGTGTGTCGAAATGTCGTTGTCTACATTCCCACTATCTCGCAGAAATGAAAAGAGGACTCAAGTGCAGATAGATAAAATAAATTGAAAAATAAATAGTAAATTAACATGAAATGAGGACTTACCATTTGCGTAGGGATGAAAACTTACCTCTCTCGGTGCTCCAACCCTACGAAAGAACATTCAAAACAAGTTAGAATATTATATATATATATATATATATATAAAATGAGCTCATTTTCCTATTCATTTACATGTGTCGATTTGGTGGTTTTTGAGCTCTGGGACCCACGGGACCGTTTTGATGAGAGTATAGTCAAAATGTTCATTGTGAGATCATGATCATGCCTCTGAGAGTGAGAGATCATCCCACGAAGTCTCAGGTTAGTTCTTCTCAATTTATCATTTTTAAACCTAAAATATAGAAATGTAGAAATCTTTGTCTTGGGGGATCATTTTTGAAAATGTTAGTTTTAAATGAGTCTCTAGGGGGCACCCATAGGGTAGGTTTTTATTTTGTCAAAAATGATGTATTTTTTCCCTTTTAAGTGTTTTTAGGGCTTTAGGGCGTTCACGATTGGGACAAGACCACCACCCCACACGGGGTGGTGGTCATGGGACCACCACCCTATGATGGCGACGATTACAAGACCGCCGCCTCATAAGGTGGTGGTTACAGAACACTACCTCGAAGGTGACAGCATCACTGGAACCGCTTCTCTGCATAGGGCAGAGTTTCGAACAAAATGCAAAAAAATGTATTACTTGATTGTTTTTGCATTTTTGACATTTTTATATGTTCTTGATGATTTTTCCAATTGGATTTTGTTGCTAACTTACTCTTTTTCTCTATTTTGGGTGGATGTAGAAGGAGGAATATATCAGATGGAGTAGAGAGAGGGAGTGTGATTGGCTCCCAAAGTTGTTGGATGCATTGACCCAAAGTAGAGAGACACTTTGCGAGGGTGATATCTCAAGGATCTCTTGGGTTCCTCACATTACTCTTTCCATTTACATACTATGTGACTTATTTTCACGGACGGGATGCACGAGAATACCATCCAGCTTTTAGTGTTAGGGGTGATTGGACTATCACCTTGGAGGATTTTTACCTAATACTAGGGGTCTTGATTCTTGGGAGGTCGTTGTCTCTTAAGACAACAAAGTGTCCAGATCTCATATGGTTCAAGAGGCCACATATATGGGAGATACTATTGTCTCCATGGGCTCGAAGAAGGGGGTGAAGGTCCATTCTATTGCTACCTCTCCTATCCCTATGATCCGTAAGGCCATTATGGGTATCCTGGCCTCGCGGTTGATTGGGGACAAGGGAGGGGATACTCTCTTATACTGTTGGGCTCCTATTATTACATAGATTGAGGCCCATGGCCATATTTACGCTTGGGGAGAAGACATTCTTGGGACCACCTACCATGATTTATACAGGGTGGTTAGATTACAGGGACAGTCATTGAGTCACCCTACTCTAGTTATGAGTTGGGTGTACAAGCACATTATTCCTTACGGGAGAGGTGTACAGGTAGAGGATCCAGGGATGTCGGGAAGCGAGGTGGAAAAGGATGACTGTAGTTAGGACACCACACCAACCAATGGCTTCTCTGACTATTGCAGACATGGAGGCCACTCCTTATTAGGACATGGAAGGGTTATGGGGAGAGGAGACACTTACACTGATCGCCTACCATACTACAAGTTAGTGGTGGATAGGATGGGGAAGTTGGAGACCCACCCCTTTGATAGAGTACCTTAGCAGTTTGGCCTCCCCTACATTGATATGCTTCCCCAAGAGGGGCCAATATACTGGGTCTTTTCGAGAGGCCCAGGGAGGTCCTAGAGGCCGAGGTTGGACCACGGTTACTCCGGCATTCCCATTGCAGCTAGGCGAGTGGTTCGTGCTCAAGGGGCATTCTATGCTCCTTAATCACCTTTACTTCAGATTGGGGCCACTCCCGCTCATAGTGGAGATGATCCCATTGATGTGGACTCAAGCTCGAGGAGTTAACTAGAGAGGAAACCGCACGCACCAAAATTGAAGGTACCGTACTACGGGACAACGTAATAAGTACCCCAATGATGATACAGTCTCTTCGCAAGGTGTTGGGATCCGTAAAAGCTTCCGGATATGCGTTAACATCCCGCATGCCCCGCTTAGCCCCCACGTGCTTTGTTTTCCCTTTTTCCTCTTTTCTTGCCTCTTTTCTCTTTAAGACGAAACCGCCACCCCGACCGGCGGCGGTCCAGAACCGCCGCCCAACAGGTGGCGGTGTTCAGAACCGCCGCCTAAGCAGGCGGCGGTCCTTACGTGTTTTCCGTAACACTTTTTGACATGACTCATGTGAAATATCAACGTTCACCAGCCTTTCCTGCCGACTTAAGCTTGCATTTATGTTTTTGGTCCCCTGGAATAGTGTTTTTCCTTTGTTTGTTGTTTAGGAGTTCGCTTTGGTTTTGATCTTTGGGTAATTGAAATCCTATAAATGCATGACTTGTGCTCAAACAAATGGTCTCCCCTCGAATTCACCTCTCATTTTCCCTCATTTCAGTCATTTAGTTTGCTTAGATTCCATAGCTTAGTTCATTACATGCTTAGTTTGCATTGACCAGCTATTGGTAAGCCACATATCCAACTTGGCAAAACAAAGTGTTGTTGTTTTATCTAATCCATTAGAGTAGAATAGCTTAGGAAGCCATTAAAGTTGTAGGTTTTGCTCCTTAAACAGGATAGTTTCAAGTTCTGGACGCACTATGTTGCATGATTCGCAATAGATCCCGCTAGGAATTGCATAAGCCAAGCTCGTACTCTTGCGCTATCCCTCTCCTATCCGCGCTCTATTTTGTCTCGCATTCTCGAAGGTTGTCCCTTGTTCCAACACCTATTCTGCTGATGCAAGCATTACATGCTTTTCTCGGATCTACATGAGCAAAAAGAACGAAGAGATCATACCGAGGGGACAAGATCATACAAACCATCGGATTCGCCACCTGCTCGCTGGAATCCTGTGTTCTAACTTTCAAAGTTCTAGTAAAAATCATATCAAATAGAGTAGTTAATCACTTTATTTCGGTAAATTTATTCTCGATATTCCGTGAAGTCAGGTGGGGATTGATAGTTTCGAGAAACTATGATTCACTCCTCACTTCGAGGTAGGATCGAGAATCATTTGCAAATAGATTAGTTATTTCATTATTTAGAATAGATATACAACTTTCACAGCAAATAGCTACACTCGGCTATTTTGTTTGTTTTGAATTATTAGTTTAGTTGTCAATTCTAAATATTTTAGATAGCCTCTTTCTTAAATTCTTATAAATCATCGTAAAATACAAAAAAAAGTCAGTCATATATGCTATAAATACATTTCGGATACTTAGAGTTCACTTTATTGCGCTTTGTTTATATTTTTGCATTTATATGACAATTACGGGACCTAGGGAGCCCAGAGAATACATTTTCGAGCCAATCGTGCCTCAACCCAATCTCACAATAGCAATAACTGATATTGACCAAAATCTTAGAATCCGGGTCTTCCAAACAACAACAGACTTCCAACAAAGTCGACCTTAGTTAAGAGGATTAAACATAGAAGACTCACTGTGCACATACATTTTGGTCAAGTCAGCCAAACTACAGATTACCCTAGAAAAACATCCACATGACCGTAGAAGGGTTTGAAAGAGAACAAACATTCGGGTGTGATCCTTTAGTTCCACAAATGACGCAAAGAGACACTCTCATAGATATAGATACCTGGGTTTAAGAATCTAGGTCTAAGAACGCCTATGAGATATTCGGAGAAGATAGCACAACTATTGATTCTAAACATAGAAGCCGAGAAAGCGTATGATTATTGGATACTAGGGATCGGGACTTGATTCCACGCATGACCATAGCTGGTCCACAACAACCATGAACTTATGGTCATGTGACCACGATCCCGCAGCCCAATGAATCCATAAGAGAATTAAACATAGACAATCGGCCTACACACACTAGTATTTCGGTCTACTCCACTTCCACCCATTATCATCGAACAATTATCCCTACCGGATACAATAGCTAACAAAGCTAGATAATTGGACTAGGCTAGAGAACTCGTCCATAGAGTGACTATATTTACCATCCACCATATGAGCCTATCCGTAGAAAGACACGAAACTATACCGGGTCATTTTCCACGTATTCCACAACCCATAAATCAAATCACTTGAGCTCGATATTGATTGGAGCCTTTGAGTAGTCATCCTTCGCGACCGATCTATCACACCAGCCTAGGTTAGAAGGGCCTTCTTTGCCTTAGATTCGCGAGATTCCATTAGTGCGTGTCGAAGATATTAGATTGCCTAACTAGTTTGTCCGCATCCCACGCATATTCTGTCCTCACCAGCTATCTCGGCACAACCTCGGGAGGTCGGGCACGCGGAAGAGTTACTTGTAGATTCCCACGCTCACTTTTCACTTTTCCAGGACGTGTATTTAAACAATGGAGGAGACAGAGGATGAAACGAAGGGAGGTGAAGCGGTGGGATGATCGAGGAGGATGAGAGTGATTCTGAGTGGCATGACACTCATGATATTTGAGAATGAGAGGGTTGAGGAGAATGCAAAGAAGGTGACCCTGATCTCAAAGGAGTTTCCTTCTCAGGACTTAGGGGGAGACGATGAGTCCGTGGTAGGATTTCACTTCATTCCAGATTTAGGGGAGGCTTGATAGTCGGTAGCAGCGTTAGTGGCAAGTGCAGATCCTAGAGATCCCACCTGGATGCCTAGAGATCCGAGTGAGTTACTACTCTTTTCTTGATTTTGTTTTATCTAGAAATGTTTAGTTGATATTTCCATTTTGTTGTTTCGTTTGTTTTTGACTTTATTTTGATGATTTTATAACTTGTTATTTCTCTTTTTTATTTATTTGTAGCGACTGCTGAGGGATGGTGAGACTTGATTCACCAAGTGTGCGTGGACACCCTATTTCTCCCCTCGGAGAGTACTCAGGCCGAGCTTACTACAGATGTGGGAGATCCTTCAATATTTGGTAGACATACTGATGTGTTTTCCCCTGTCTGGAAGGTGGTGAAGTTATTGACCTCTCTTTGTGCTGAGGTAGCTGGATATAGGACTGTTGAGCACTTGATGAGGAGGATTCATTCTCACAGTGAGACCACAACTACTGGCCGTGATCGTGAGCCCTCAGTTCATTCAGAGTGTCATCGTAGCAAGAGTCCTAGATGCAATCGTGCACCTTCTGAGGGATCCCACAGGGATTGAGAGATCATGGTGTCTTTTTGTAGTGATTTTTTGCTGGATATTTATATGAGTGTTTTTGTAATTTTCGGGCTCATTGAGTGTTTTGACCATGCCTAGTGCATGATGGCATTGTATGTAGAACATGATTTATATATATATATATATATTTTTGGATCTAGATCTTCTTATATCTAGAATTTTGTGATTCGTTTCCCATGTGTACATTAGATGTTTTTAGAATATTTGTTTTTATATACTTATCGAATGTATGCAATGGATGACAAGTGATAACAAATACTGAACAAAATGTTTTTCCTTTAATTGTTTTTGTAATGCTGACATGTGATGATGCAAAACATATTGTAGTACTGAACTTTTGGCTTCTTTGGGAAATGTTCATTGCTTCTTCTTATTTTGGCAAAATGTGATGAATATATAGTGATAATGAGATGAACTTTCCCCACTCCTAACTCCACACAACTAGTAAGATGCGAGGGCTCACCACCAAGAGTTTTGGAAGGACGCAAATTGTATGAGTTTGACTGAATGGAATGATGAGAGAAAGACAAACCATTGACAGAAACCAAACTTAGACCTACACACTTACCCTACCCAAAACCACCACATAGTTCAGAAGGCAACTTACTTTCCAGTTTATCTAGACTTAGATCTATAAATGGCAACTTGGTTGACAAAATATGGTTTTGAGGATTTGATCTCTTTGGAATTTGGATACTTAATCTCACTTAATATACTTTGCTTTGTATTTTTAAAATACCAAGATTTGTTAATTTGTGTGAATGGACCCCCTACACCCTACCCCATGCCACTAGGAAGAAGCATGGGTTTGTCACCAAAGGGAAGATGTAGGTGAGTAATGGCACTTCTTTCCTTTCCCAACCTCGCATCACCTGTAAGAGATGTGGGCTTATCACCTTTGAAGGTTGGTGGGGAAAAGAAGTGTGTAAAATAAAATATTCTATTTGTTTGGTATTTTTTATTCTATTTAATTTTGACACTTCTGATCTGTGATTTTGGAATATCCTTGTTTTAAAGAGATGTAAGAGGGATAGATGTGACACCAAGAATATTATAGAATAGACCTTAGGTAAGAACAACTTAACCTAGTAGAAGGAATGAGCAAAACCAAGTATGTAGGCCTTGGTATGGTTTTTATCAATATTCATCTATTAAATTGATGAAATGATTTTGAAACTATTTTGATGATATTATGAAAATCAAGAGATATAATTTGAATGCTTTTCCAATATTTTCAAAAGCTTATAATAAGTTGCTTAAGAATAAGTTTCTTGACTACACAATTTACGAAGCAAGTGAACAAAATGAAATAACTGAGTGACTAATGCAATGTAGGTAGATATAATATACAGATGGTGGTTTTGATGACTTATGCGTAAAATCATTTAAGATGCAAGGAATTGACAATTTCATTGATTCCTCACCTTCTAGTGTACACAAGAGATACGCACCATTTCCGTAGTCTTTTATGACTCGGTATGGGCCCAACCACTTGGGCTGGAATTTCCTTCCTTTCTCAATTTTCTTATCAATCCAATTGTCTAGTCTCAGAACTAGATCTCCTTCATATATTTCTTATTCATAGACCTTTTTGTTATATTACCGGCATCTAGTCAAAGCATAGGCTTGTGCCGTTGTTCTCGGTGTTTAGCCTAGCCTCATCAAGGCTTTTCTACCGAGAGAGGCGTGCCTCTCTATAGGCTTCTTCTCCCAAAATCCCTTGTAATGAGATGCGGAGATTGGGTATTTTGACCTCAAGTGGGAGAACTACTTCTACCCGAATACTAATGAGAAAGGGGTTTCCCATGTTAGAGTTCTTATTGAGGTTCGATGGGCCCACAAGGCTTCGGGTATAATTTTAAATCCCAATCCCATTTGTTCTCCTTAAATTTTTTGAGGAGAATAGATTTTAATGTTTTAATCGTCTCACTTCAGCTTGTCCTTTGGTTTGGGGGTAATAAAGAGAGGTCGTGTGATGGTTTATCTTGAATTTTCTGCATAACTCATGGACCTCATCATTCTTAAAGGATGTGCCATTATCTGAGATAATGACTTACGGACACCGTACCTACAAATGATTTGGTTTAGAATGAACTTAGCGATTACAAAACCCGAGATGGTGGTGAGAGGCATGGCCTCTACCCATTTAGTAAAATATTTTGTGGTTGTGATTATAAAGTTATGGCCATCTATTGATGAGGGAGAGAATTTCCCTATCAAATCTAGGCCCCACATGGAAAAGGGACATGGGGTTACAATCGGTTGCAGAGCTTGTGCTGGCATGTGAATCTCGTGGGAGAATTCTTGACATTTATGACATTTGCACACAAACTCTACTACATCATGTTCCAAGAGTGGGCCAAAAATAACCCATCCGATGTATTTTGTGAGCAGTGGCATGGCCACCAAAGTGGCCTCCACATATCCCACTATGGGATTCGTAAATAATCTTTTTGGATTCTTCCATGTCAACACATCTTAAAAGCATTCCATCAAGGCTTTACAATAGAGCACCTATTCTAAAATAACATATTTAGTAGTGATAATGCGTAACTACCTTCTTTGTTGTGATGTGGCACCTTCTGGGTATGTATGGTCCATGATAAAATTGATGATGTCAGTGTACCAAGGACATATGTAGAGATGGGGGCCTAGTTTTGATAAAGTATATGCACTCATCGGGAAAGTCTAGGTCTACCAGATCACCTCCATCTAATGGATTGTCTACTAACCAGTCTACAATGATTTGTCCCTTAATGGATTTCTAGTTTACAAATGTTAATTCAAACTCACCCATTAAGGTTATGAAACATCCAACCTTTTTAGATAAAGACCCTTACATGAGGAATGTTCGTAAATGATCTATCTTTACAATGACCCTTGTTTCTTGATTTAACATGTAATGCCTTAAACGTTTCATTGCAAAGACTATGGCAAGGCATTCTCTTTCTATTTGTGTGTAACATGTCTCATAATCAAGCAAATGTCTGACTAATGAAGTAAAATGCATGTTCCTATTTATCATCATCTTCTTGAGCCAACATGCAAGCTAACTAAACATCAGTAGCCGTGAATACAAGATCAAAGGATGATCTAGTCTAGGAGGCATTAACATGGGAAGAGACAATAAGAAGTGTTTAACTAATTCGAAGGCCTCATTTCATTCTTCCATCTAATCAATGTTATAATCCTTCTTTAATAAATTTTTGATTCGATGAACAACAAAACTTAAGTCCGGGATGAACCTTCGAATTGCACCGAAGCTTCCAAGGAATGATCTCGATCCGATTGCACTGCCCGATGGTGGAATCATTTCAAGAACAGCCCAGATTTTGGCTGGATCGACATCAATCCCTCGTGATGATATAATGTAACCTAGAAGTTTGCCTCCTATTACACCAAATACACATTTCTCTGGATTCAATGTGACACCATATTTGATTAATCATGAGAGAATGATACGGAGTACTTCTGGGTGATCACAAAGTGCTTCTTGGCCTTAGCCAACAAGTCATCCATGTAGGATTCCACAATTTTATGAATAAGATCATGGAATATGTATGTCATTTCCCATTGGTATGTAGCACCAACATTCTTAAGACCGAATGACATGATAGCGTAACAATAAGTTCCCTAAGGAGTTATAAATGTGGTCTTGGCTTGATCCTGTTTAGATATTTTGATTTGATTATATCCCGAGAACCCATCCATGAGAGACAAAAGCTCAAATCTAGTTGTTGCATCAACAATGACGTCGATGGATGGTAATGGGAAGTCATCTTTGGGGAAAGCTTTATTAATGTCCCAAAAGTCTATGCAAATGCGTATCTTCCCATTATTTTTGAGAACATGGACGATATTAGATACCCATTGTGAATAGTCGACTGGTTTGATGAATCCTACTGGAGAAGTTTCATTACTTCTTCTTTCACCATGAGAGCCACTTTTGGTTTCATTGGTCTTGACTTTTGTTTAATTGGCTTTGCATCTGGTTTGGTGACAAGATTATGCACCGTGATATGTGGTGTAATTCCCGTCATTTCTTTGTAATTAAATGCGAAAGCCTTTTGATGTTCCTTGAGGATCTGAGTATGTATTTCTATCTCCTCCGGAGTTAACGAGGATCCTAACTTCAAAATATTTGGTTCTTCCTCCATTCCAATATTTATGTCAATCGTTCCTTTGATTAAGGAAGTGTTTCCTTCTTCAAATTCAGGTGGGGCCAGAGGTAGTTCCAAACCTTCTCCATTCTCTACCTCGTAGATATCGAGATTATTTTGTGGAGGAGATTCTATCATGGGATTCCCAAAATAGGAAGAGGAAGATGGGATTAGGGAGAAATCTACTATGGGATGAGTGAGATGCAATTCCGCATAGGTGTTTAGATATTCAAGAGTTGTTCTATCGCTGTCAAAATGATCTAGGATGGTAGACTCATTCTCAGTTTCTATATGTGTCAAGACTGGTATTGTTGGCATTTTCACACCAATGGTTTAGTATGAAGTGATACCATGAAACTTGTATTTTCCAACTCACTACTTGGTGTGAAACGAGAAGTTGAGGTTGCTATTGAATCAGTGAGAAGGTTTTGTTCTCGTGGGATTGCTTCGATTGATATGAAGTTGAATCCCTTGGTTAGATCTAATACCGTTGTTTTATAGAGTTGTAAGTGTTTCGGACTCTAGTTTCATATACCTCAGATACTTGGTTTGCAACTAATTACTTATGAGTCTCCTAGCACTCTAATATTATCAACACCCATCCTTTTAGCTATGATAAGACCAAGGAGAAGGGCTTCGTATTCAGCCCCATTGTTCGTACATTCGAAGTTTAATTTAAAGGAAAAAGGTAGGATCTTTCCCTCAGGAGAAGTAAAGATCACACCGCCCCTGCTCTAAAATGACATCTAGCTCCATCGAAGTGGAGAGTCCAACATTTGCTTAGAAAAATGGATGTTGAGACATTCTTTGTGTCCACTTCTTTCTGCCTCGGTTACTTCCACCATACAAACTTCATCTACTGGAAGGGAGCCAATTCCTAGGGTGTATCCCATACCCATGGAATCAAATGGTAGGAGAATAGGTAGATCTTTCTCTAGTAACTCAAAAATTTTGGTAGTTCCTAATGACACTATCTCTATGATGTTAGTCTCATTTTTGAGTGTCGAAATGCCCTCGACTAGATTTGTGATTTCTAATTTTGTTATAGGTATCAACTTTACTTCTGGTTTTGAATTGATTGGTTTGTTAAGTTGATTTGTTGGGAGTTCAAACTCAGAGTGAACACCTAGTCTTTTCTTCAAATCTACTAGGTGTATATCAAATGGTTTTGGGTCACCTTGTGCCACAAATATTTTCCTAGGTGTAAAAATCTTATTTCCTAGAATAACGTGGAAGGGATTTCCTTCATGTGATGTATCCATGGTCGAACCGAGAATCATATTATAGTTGGTTTCCGATCTATAATATAAAATTTGGTGAGGACTGTCTTGGGTCCTAAGGTGACTGGTAACACTATAGTCCCAATGAAGTGGCCTTGAGGCTATCATAACCCCTTAGCGTATTTCATGTTGTGGAACAGTTTGTTTCTCCATATCCTAAATTTTGAAGAAAAGAGAAGGGGACTATGTTAACTGCTGCCCCATCATCAATCATTACATGTTTAACATAATTATTATAAATCCATACCTAAACATATAAAGTTGGGTCACCTCTATGTGTAATTTTAGTGTCTGTTGGCATTTTGCTTATATCAAATATAAACTCAGTATCCCTATCTACCTGCCCTGGAGGGTAGACGTCAAAGTCTACATGGTTTACTTGCATTTCGGGAGGGGGAGTGATGTTAATCAGATGACCAAGACCTAGTGCTTCTAAGAGAGCAGCCCTATGAGTGGGAGAGTTTTTCAACAAATCCAAGAAGGAAATGTGAGAGAAGGTCTTTGTTAGGTCATTAATTAGATCGTAAGCGCCTATGGGTTTTACCAGTGTTTGTTGAATGTTGTCTAGTTCTAATGGGTAGGTTGGAATTGGTTGAGAAGAATAATCTCATGTGTTCTTGTTATGGTTTCTATGGGTAGCTCGATGTCTAACTCTACCAAACCAACTATCTTGGTTTGTGGTCGAGTTCCTAATTGGGGTGTAACGGTGGATTTAATGAAGTTGAGGCTTCATGATCGTTGTTTCCTGTTATAACACCCTTGTTCATCCCATTTGGATCTAACATGTTATTATTAGAGTGGTTTGGGAGAGGATCATTAAAGATCTTGAGGGGTGCATTTTGTGGGGAAACTACCCCGTATAAGTGTTTGGTGTGGGTAATGCAGAATTTGCCAAAACATATCTATAAAGAGTTGTCTTTGGTCTTCTGGAAAATGTTGCATGAATTTATTGTAGTCACAAAAAGTCCTAGTATCATGGCCTTGAATCTTGTGGAAACCACAATACAAGTTGGGATTATAGTTTCGAGGTTGTTGGTTTGAAACCTGTTGTGGTCCAAAACTCTGATTAGGTTGTTGGTTGTTAGAGTTAAAATTTTGAGGTTGTTGCCTTTGGTTTTGACTCTGATATCTAGTTGGGTTTGGGTGGGCCTTGTGTCCGGATTTTTATTGTTGTTGTTGTCATGGTGGACGATCAAATCCATACATTGATAGTTGGGGTGAAGTTATTATTTCGTTGATTGTTAACGGGTGGAGGTGTTCATAACGTTTGGTCTTTTGACCTGGTCAATGACTCCATCTGTTGTGACCCCATGGTTTTTGTTAAGGATCTTGGGTCCTTGATTGGTATTCCCAACATTTGGATAAGCCATAGTGTTTTGATTGGGAATGATTAATTTCCCATTTGTTCCATAGGTCTTATGACCACTGTCTATTGCCGCTTGATCGATTCGGAGGGCACTCTCGAGTACTTCATCATAAGTTCTTAGGGGGAATTTCGGACTTCTTCCTTTATCTCTCTGTTGAGAGAATGAAGGAATAAGTCGCATAGTTCCATTTGATCCCTATTTGGAGCACTTCCTGATGAGTAGAGGAATGTGCACCATCTTTGAATAAAATGAGAAGTGGATTCATTATGCTCTTGTTTAATATGTAAGAATTCCCGATTCCCATTCTTAACAATTTGTTCATATCAAAATCTTTGATAAACTCTGACACAAGTTGTTTGAATGAGTGTATCAAGGCTTTAGGTATTTTGTAATACCAATCAAGGGAAATACCCTCTAAGGTTTTAGGGAATATCTTAGCAACAACCACATCCCAAGGGAGCAATTCTCAAATGGCCGTGGCATAGGCCTTGATATGTGCATTTGGATCTCCCTCCCCTTTGTATTTGGGAAAATCAGGAAGAGGTCTTGGAAGCATGACACTTCGTATGGTGAAATCTAGAGGCTCTTTTAAATATTTTGAATAAGTCCCTACCACATAGGTTTCGACCATCGATGGTGTCTACTAAGGGGGTGGGGGTGGAATGGGTTGTTGATATGGCATAACATATGTATTTGCAGGGACATAAGGAAATCCCTGTGGTTGAGTGAACATCCTGGAGAGGAGAACATGTCTCCCTATGGTGATTTTGAATAAATGTTTAAGTAGGGAGGAGCATTGCTCTGGTATGGGTTGTTTGGTGCTAAGCCAGGAGGTATCATACTTTCAACTGGAGCGGCATTTGAAAATGTGGTTCTAGTTGGTGTTTGCTATGGATAGTTATATGAATGTTGAGGAGGCATGCCTAACGTGCCTATTGTTCCGTGAGGAGGTCAACTTGGATGGGATGATGTGGAGGGTTGGGAATTCCTACTTGCCCAAAATGTGAATTTTGATTTTCTTGGCAAGTTCTAATCCTCTAACCTTCTCAACCAAAGTCGAGATGACCTCAATCCAAGGTGATGACACCATGTTTTTCCTTAATGGTGGATGTTGTTGTATACCTTGAGGTTGTAGAGGGGTATGGTACCCTGCTATAAATTGATCATTACCCTACCAAGCTTCACCGAGAGTATTTCCCATAAGTGGAGGAATGGGGGTATTTTCTTGGAGCAGGGTATCGGGTTGTGTTTGCAAACTTCCTATAGGTGGGTACATGTTTTGAAGTTGTTCGCTTCTAGTGTAGAATGCTAAATACTCCTCATCCAAAAATGGGAGTGGATTTGACTGTCTACTGATTTGTGGTCTGAACAAAACCCGAGGAGATGAAATGGATTCTCCAAGTAAACATCATATTGTTAGAGCCTGAGGGCTCTGGTTGTTACGTTTGTGTGAGCTGATCCAACTCCTCAATTTGGAATGAAGAACTAGAGCTAGTTCTTTGAGGAGGAGTTTGTGATGACAAGTAGTTACTTGAATAGTTGTCAGCCCATGCAGAAAGTGAGGGTGATGGTTGTCTATTTGTTTGACCATAATATGCTTCGAGACCTAAGAGAGGTCTGCCATATGTGTCGTATCCCGACATATTCAAGGGGTATATAAATACCCGCAGAATAATGGGAAAGATCAAAGATGGATGAAATAAATGAAAATAAAATGGGAAAAATTGTTTGTTTCACGTTGGGTTCACCAATTTTGTACGATAGAAAAGTGACATGTGAGCATGAGAATCTACAAGTAGCCTTTCTTCGTACCCGACCTCCTAAGGTCGTGCCGAGACAAATGGAAATGAAGTATGTGGAAATATGTCCAAGCTAATTGGGAAATCTTATATCCTCGACACATAATAATGGGATTTGTGAATCTAAGGCAAAGAAAGCTCTCCTAACCTAGATTGGGGTAATGGATCATTCAGATATAATAGCTACTCGAGGCTCCAATCAATGTCGAGCTCTACCAAGAAATCCTATCTATTGGTTATTGGATACGTGGAAAGTGGCTCACAGGTGCTTGTATATATTTTACACAAGGTCATGGAAAATGGTAGTGAGAGGTGTAGTGGATCTTCAAGAATTTTATAACGATTCTGGTCTAGTCCAAAACCCTAGCCTTGATTGATGCTATGTTTAATAAGTAAAACTGTGATAATGTCTCAGAGGAAGTGGTGAGGATCTAAATAGAGTGTATGTAAACCGTGTCAATGTCCGATTGATTAGCAGGCCCATTGGGTTGTGGGATATGTGGATCACAATCGTAAGTTCATGGTTGTGGTGGACATCCTATGGTCATGTGAGGAATCAATCTCTTCTTCCGACTATCTAGTAGTCATAAGCCTTTTCAGCTTCTATGTTTAAAACTAGAAGTTGTATGATTTTCTCGTAATACCTTATAGGTGTTCTAAGCAACTTGTATATACGTAAGCCAGTATCTATGTCAAAGAGGAGATCTCCTGCATTTGGCTGTGGAACTAAAGGATCACAACCAAATATTTTTTCTCTTTCGGGTTCTTATATGGTCATGCAGATATCCTATCAAGGCAATCTATAGTTAGTTGATTTGACTGAGAATGTGTATGCTTTGTCATCTTCAATATTCAACTCTCTCAATTGTTCACTAATTACTTGTGGGTTTATTGTCATTTGAAAGAGACCTGAATCCTAAGCCCTTGATCTATATCCATTAATGTTGCGAAGAGATTTGGCTGAGGTACTACTGGTTCGAATACGTAATCCCTGGGCTCTCTGGGTCCCGTAATTGTCATGCAAAAGATGATTCAATTTTAACTAAAATGAGTAAACTAACTATGAAAGATATATCTACACTATGCTTATATTCTTTTTATTTTTGTATTTTTGATGATGTATATTTGAACAAAATTTAAAGAGCAACTATTCTAATATATTTAGATAATGGACAATTAATCTAATAACATAATTAAAACAAGCAAGTTAGCCTGATGTAGCTATTTGCTTGTGCATTTGTGAGTTTATCCTAAATATTTAAATAACTAACTAGTTTAATGAAAGACTTCCAATCTTACCTCAGAAGTGAGGAATAAATCATAGCTTCTCAGAAACTATCATTCCCCACAACTTCCCTAGTAATACTGAAAGTGAACTTTAACTGAAATAATCAAATTTACTACTCTATTTGATATATTTTAACTACAACTTTGATAGCTCAAACCTGGAGTTTTACAGAACAAGTGGTAAATCCAGTTGTGTCGTGACTTGTCCCCTCAGTGTGATCTCCTCATTCCTTCGTGTTCTCGTGAATCAAGAAAAGTGTGAATGTGATAAAGCATCAACAAAAGAAGATACTCAAACAATGGCAACTTTTGGATATAAATCGAATACAATGCAAGTAAGAGAGGATAAGTGCAAGTGAACAGAGCTTGACTATGCAATTCCTAACAGGATTTATATGGGGATACAATGCAAATATACCGAGAATTCTATGATCTATTTCTTATGAAAAACAAAACCCGCAACTCTAAGATTATCAAATGAACTCTAATCTATAACTAAAAACTTATGCTAAGTCGATTGTGGTATGAGAATGGCAATGGATAAAATGGAAACATGAAGATCAAATGATCTCTAAAACAGAAAAGAAGAATGAGAATTCATGCAAAATCTAAACCTATTGAAACTCATGAGAAGAACTTCAAAACACTAAATAATAATCAAACATGGAGGGAGAGGGGCCATTTGTTTGAAAACAAGATGGGTATTTATAGCATTTGGATTTACCAGAGGGTAACTTGGAATTGAACTCTTTTACTATAAACAAAGAGAAAACACTATTTAGGTGGCCAAAACATAAATGCAAGCAAAGTGGTTGAGGAATGCGGGTGAAAGTTGAATTTTACATTTGACGCAATCATCAAAATGTTCTGAAAACACACATGGACCACCGCCCCATGTAGGGTGGTGGTTACAGATCGCCACCTTGTCTCGGGCGATGGTCACGGGACCGCCGCCTCAGGAAGGTGCGGCGGTCTTGTAACTTAAGACCAAAATGCAAAAAAAAAGGGGGCATAGGTTAGAAAAAGCACGTGAAGGCCAAATAAACTATTTGGATGCAAACATATACTGGCGAGATTTTCTTGATTTCAACACCTTACGAAGAGACCGAATCATCATTGGGGTTTCGTAACCTCTTTCTCGTGGTACAAGACTTACAATTTTGGGTACATACAATACATCATCTATTGTGAAATTTATTTCGATCCTCAATGAGAGGATAGGGAAGAAGTGAACTTATGGTATACATATAGGGTGATGTGTGAGGAGGAATGTAATTAATAGTTAAGTACTTTTGAGCTTACTAATACAACTAGTATGACTTTAGAGATATGTGTGCATAGAAATATTCATGATGCAAAGATCGTAGGATAATTAAGACCCTAAAAGGCTTGATGAGTGAAATATAGGTTCACCAAAATGATTAAAATAAAACGGAATGTGGGGGAGATATAAATTAGTTTAATCTAATATAATGCACAACAATAAATAATAGCTAAATGAATATAGAACATGAGCTAAACAACTAAGCAAATAAAAATATGAAATCCTAATAAACAAATAGGGTTAGAAATAGGTTAGATGATTCGACAAATGTTCAGGATTGTGTCAGCATAATAAAACAAATGAACATAATGTAGATACGACCTCATAGAACTCCAAAAATTGTAGATATGAGCTATCTAACTATACCAAGGTCCCCGGAGAGGGATGGGGGCATTTGGGATGCCCTAGTTTGAGTTTTGGGTTCATTGGTCTATGCAAGAGATACAAAACAAAATTTACAAGGTTGTTAGGTGATACGAAGCCATCACCGCCTATCATGTGTATGTTCTAAGTTATGATGGATGTCGGTAGTAATTAGTGATGAAGAAAATATCTACAAAACCACAAGACAAGTATCAAAACTCTAAAAATAAAGATACATATGAAGGGGTCAGATTATCCTCACCAGATACAATGGTGGAATTACTAATTGAGTCATGCACTAAATTTCAAAACCAAATTTAGTTCTATGATGTGTGTGCAAATTGTGCCCTAAGTTTCTCTTGTGTCACTCACACTTTGTGAAGTAAAATGAGCAATAAATAGATGTAGAAATTTAAATAGATGGTGGATGGAATAAAATAAACCTCCCTCCTATGTAGTGTGATGCAAATGAACCAACCATGTCCCTTGTGATGGAGATAGATGGATGAAAATAGAGCCTTCGATAGATGCAACCTTAGGTGGTGATAGTAATGACTAGTGTTTTGTCCCTCATCATGGGATCATAAATTTATATTTATATTTTTCTCTTGATGTAATTTCACAATTAACCCTGAAAAGGCTGGCCACTAAAAATATGGAAAGCTGAAATGGATAGAAATTTCCCAAAGTAAGAGAGTAAAGTGCAAAGAGTATCGGGGGTTCTCGATGGGATCAAGGTGCCCGGGTGCCCCTATATAGGATGTACACCCTAGTCGGTGGGTAAAATGACACAAAGTGACAAACCGACTAGGCCAATACATGTTGAAGGTCGGAAGTGACATCAGAAAGCAATATAAAAAGGCTAAAGGACATGGGTTAATTAGTAATTTCTTCACTCAAAAACCATATGAATAGTAGCATGACCAGGAATAAATAATACCTAAAGTGTATGATTTTGTGACTACATTTTCCCACACTTTATTTTGGTGAGTGGAACGCTTGTAAGAAAATAGATAGAGATGTGTACCGATGTCCATGTAGAGTGATGTAGAGAGCGTGAAGGAAGGAATAAACAAAGCATGGAATGAGAAAATAGTGGAGCATGGAGACTAAAGATATAAATTTGTAAAAGTGATGAGAGTGAACCTAGGGAAGAAACACGTGTAGATTTCGATGTGTGTGTGATGTACCGTAGCATGGTAGTATGAGTTATGTGTTACCACAAAATGTTATTTTTAACTTTGTTTCTATTTTCATTGTTATTGTTGAATGATTTCTTCTCATTCGAATGAACATGCAAAGGATAAGATGATCAATTAGTCAAATACACATGTATATATTTGTAAAAATGCATGTATATAACAAAGAAAAGATTGAAATGAAAGTATAAAAATTCGGAAAAGGACCATGTGCACATGATCCATGATGAGAGAAAAGGTCAGAAAAGAGGAATCCTATAACTACAAGTTTTTTGGTGATCTCATGCTACTCTTTGTGGCTGAAGAAGTGTAGTGATAAAGCTACATTATTATCTATCCTATAACTACTTCTCTCCGAGAATTTTTGAAAAGATCTATGTATTACCTAGTTTTTTGGGAAATCCAACATCGTTTGCCAAAGTAATGTAGGGAGGAAATCTGATGTATCCTCCAACTTGTAACTACTCCCAAAAATGATAAGGAGAACCTGTCCTATATAATTATGCTTTGTATGAGGTTTATAGACTGGTCTAAACCCATTTGATGTATAACCAACAATGTCAAGGATGGAAAATCGAACTAAATTGTACTAGTAGAGAGTGTTGTGTAGTATATAAAACCCCAAATGATATATCCCCATTTTGGGGCACATTTGATGTCATGGATAGGAAGATGAGGCCCCAAAAGAGGACCGATTGTGTAAATTGTGCCCTACAACAAGAAGGGAATGTCCTTGGTAGAAACTAAGGCACACACAAAAAAGTGGCTAGAAATAAGTGTTAGTACGAACAAGCATCTATGTAGAAAATAAAAGTGTAAGCTACGAGACAATATAGAAGCTAGAAAGTAAGTAAACATGTAGATATACTTCCAAATCAAGACCACCAAAATATGAGACATCACTCATGATGTCGCAAGATACTCAAGGCCATAGTGGCCATATAAAATAAACAAGTGTGTACACCAAAAAAGGGAAACACCTACATATAATAGAAATTAATAGAAAACAAGTACACAAAATAGATAGCCATGGAAGTGTATAGTCCTACAAAATAAATACTACACATGAAGCACCTGTTAACATGTTGGGAAGATAACCAATATCTAAAAAGTGTGTATAACCAAGAAAATAGTGTGCTAAGTATAAAATGAAACAATAACACCTATATTAGATATATGTGGATGCCCCCAACAATCGTTATAGGAGTGGCGAAAGAAAACAACATCATACTACATGTAAGAGGCATGTATCTCGTGATCACAACTAGATAAGGACATGAATGTGCATAAGTGTATGGTAAAGATAAAGACATACAAGATATCTTTCTAGCATATTTAATAAGAGAACATGAACAAACAAATGCAAGAAAGAATAAATGTAACCAAGATATGTAACATGTTTTGGATGGATGGAATAGAATGCAAGATAAATGTTAAGAACCATGTTCCCATGAAGTGATTTGAGTTGTATGTAATGAGGTTCATTTATTTCACCCCCTTAGAAGTCAAGAATGAACCATAAACAAGAGTGTGTCATCGGGAAATGGTCAAATTGTGTGTTGTGTCTAATAGGATGTGATGAGTGTGGATGCGTAGTGGTGATGATGTGTGAAATAGATATGATGTGTGCGTGACCCTATATACGAAGTGTATATCATGATAAGATGATCGTAGGAGTGATGATTTAGCCTAGAGCATATATCACTACAAGATGAATATAGGGAGTGGTGATGTAGCCTAAAGTGCATACCACTACAAGAAGGACTAGGTGACCATTTATCCTATAACGTATGTCACTAACCTAGGAATCTTGAATGATGGAATTTTGAATGATGAATGTGTGATTATGATAAGGTATGTTTGATTTGTAAACCCTCGTAGTCAATTATGGACCAAGGAACTAGAGTGCATCATAGAGTAGTTATTGCAACACATAAAATAAGATGTAGTATGTGTAATGATGAGATAAGACCATGTGATGTAGTATAGTATGCAACATAAGATGTGTAGATAGCCTACTAGTGTGAAAGTGCACACCATGTAGTATCCAAAATGAGTAGTATATGATGTTAGACCCATAGACAATAGGAGTGTGACACATATGTGATGAACAATAGTATAGTGTGTAGAATATGTATGATATGTAGATGTGCAATGGTCAAAATGATGTAGACTAAATGTAGAATTTAGGATGTAAGATGCAAGACACATGACTTGAGATGTGTGGAGAAACAAAATGTGTATTACCTATTGTGTAGTGTGTGGGTTTCATGTGTAGTGTTATCTCGGTAGTCAAGTGTGAATCGAAGAACAAGAATATGTCATCGAGAAAATGGGTGTTGTGTTTAAGAATAGTATTTCTTAAGATGCATTACATTAAGTGGATTTTTGAGCGGTTTTCCTAAAAGGGTGGCTAGGTGATAGAATCCACCATAGAGAATGTCTGTGATAATGTATGGATCAAGCCAATTGGGATTGAATTTTCCTTTGAGAGGTGCCTCATCATTTTTATTCTTTTAATTCTCTTTTAAGACTAGGTCACCGATATTGAACTTTCGAGAACAATTTTTTTGATTGTATGTTTGTGCAATACAGATTGATATGTGCAGAGATGTTCATGTGCTTGAATGTAACATGAGTCTTAGATTTATAAATCATGTAAGTGGTTTTCATGATATTCATTGTCTTTAAGGATTCCTTTGAGAGAAATTCGCAAGGAAGGTATTTCAAGTTCAAGTGGAATAACAACCTCAACACCATAAACCAAGGAAAATGGGGTAGCATTAGTAAGTGTATGAACACTAGTACAATACACCCATAACATGTAGAATAGTTGGTTATGCCAATCAGTACCACTAGAGTCAACTATTTTGTGTAATATCTTGACAATGGTTTTGTTGGTGGCCTCAACTTGGCCATTACCTTATGGATAATAGGTGTGGAAAAATATTGTTTAATTTTGAATTTGGAAGAATTTTTTTAACATTCTTATTTTTGAAGGAAGATCATAAGAAGGAACTCCAAAATATGTGATAATATGAGTGGTGAGAAAACTAAATATGTTTTTTCCAGTAATAATTCACAGGGGCACCGCTTTGACCCACTTTTTAATTTTCTCGGTAGCCATAATAATGAATTTGTCTTCATCAACAGATTCAGGGTTGATCATACCGATTAGGTCAAGTCCTCAAAGGGATAAAGGCCACATTAGTGCAATGGGCTAAAGGTCATATGTGGGTGCATGGTGGAGATTATCATGTTTCAAGAATTTTTCATAATGAGTAGCATATTCCAGAGTAGAAATCTTGTTCCATTGTAGGCCAGTAATATCCTTCTCATAATATTTTTTGTGACATAGCTTTAACGGAAAAATGACTACCACACATGTTGTCATGGATCTGTGAGATGGAAATGGGGATATCTCGTGAGTGTGAGGCAAGGTAAAATATAACTATTAATTTCATGTTTAAATGTTTTTGTCCCAATAATGACATAGCGAGTAGCCTCATGACGTAATCATTGGGCCTCATAAGACTTTAGAGTTCCAAGGATAAAATTCTTATATAAGTAATTATAAATAGGTGTGAACCATTTAGAGTTCTCATGACGTGGATTATAGCATAATCTATAAGATGTAAAGAAGTGATAGAAGGATGTTATAAGTGTGTAATTATGAATGTGGCTTGTACATCGGTGATGTCTTGTGGGATGAGTGATGTAAAGCCTAGCTATATCATCCACATGACGCTTATCCTTGCAAAGAATGGTAGTAATGGAGTAGGACTCAAATGTAGCCAAAAGATCCTTTACAAGGGTGTTGTATGGAATTAAATGCTCCTCCTTTGTGTTATATGTATCATTTACCTAATTTATGACTAGTTGAGAGTCTGTGAATGCACAAGTTATGAATGAGAAGTTTTGAGTGGTGAGAAGGCCTAAATAAGGGCTTCATATTCAAAAATGTTATTTGTATAGAAAACACTACACAAAAGATAAAAAAGGGAGTGGGTCACCCTATGGAGTGATGAATACTATCCCATCTCTAGTGCTAGAGTGGCAATGAGAGCCATCAAAATACATTGTCCATGTGTGTGGCTCGATAGTATAAGTAGTAAAATCATCACGAAAGGAATTAGAAATAGGTGATGCATCTAAGAGGGGTGTCATAGCTAATTATTCATCTATAACTTATCTTATGATTTATTTTTGTTGTATGAACTTAAAATCAAACTTAGTGAGAAGCATGATCCAACAAGCCAAACGTCTTGATATATGTGTGCGGGAGAAGAGGTATCATATTAGATCAACCTTAGTTATAATATGTACCTCATTATTAAGAAGGTAGTGTCACAATTTGTTAGCAATGAAGACAAGGCCAAGACATAGTTTTTCAATGTAGTTATAGTTACACTCATAAGAGAGTATGTTATGAGTGATATATTTTATTTCCCTTTCATGTTGAGAATCATGATGTTATGCCAATATAGAGTACCTAATACATGGAACGTAGTGGAAATATATAATAAGAGAGGTCGATATGCTAAAGGAGGGACTAAAACAGGTAGGTTTAACAAGTAGGATTTGATATCATTAAATGATTTTTGACATTTCTCATCCCAAAAAAAAATAGCATCTTTCCTCAAAATACATGTAAATGGTTGAGTCTTATCAACAAGTTCGATAATGAATCGCCGATAACATGAATGTTATCTTGTAATGATCAGAAGTTGATGTAATTTTTTTCATGGAGGCATATTGATAATGGATTTAATTTTGTTAGGATCAATCTCAATACCATGTTGGGAGATAATATATCCAAGGAGTTTACCTATTGTGACCCCAAAAACATTTTTAGTATTTAGGAGAACACGATATTGGTGTATTCATTCAAATGATGTTTGTAGATATTTTGCATGGGAAAAACGTTGTATATATTTTGTGAAAATTTCATCAACGTAATATCAATGATCTTGTGGATGTAATCATGGAATATATGTGTCATTTCTCATTGATAAGTAGCTCTTGCATTTTTAAGGCCAAAGGGAATAATAATATAAGAAAATGTTTCCTATGTCATGGTGAAAGATGTATTTTATTGGTCATTAGAGTTGATTTTAATTTAATTGTAACCACCAGATCCATCCAAAAAGAAAGAATATCATATCTAGCTATAGAATCAACAATTGTGTCAATATGTGGCAAAGGAAAACTATCCTTAGGAAAATATTTATTTAAATCACAGAATTTAGTACAATAATGAACCCGACCATCCGGCTTCATTACGACATGATATTATCATATCGTTACAACCTAGTTTTTACCACCAATAGCCCAAGGTGCATTGTCACATCACTCAAGCCCTAAACTGAGCACTCACCCAAAGCACGCAATGGTACCATGTCCCTCTTTAGAGAATATTTTTCAAAATGTTAGCATGATTACATGTATGACTTAGATTTAAAATAGATGACAAAGTATTCCACAAAGTGCATAAACCATATCTAGATCTTACTCATATGAAAGAATAACTAAACAATTACTATAATCAGATTTACCATGATAGACCCATATTTAGTTACATCCAACACCATTATCCAACCAATAAGATCCATTATATTAAATAATGTAAAACAGATAATATTCTTACATACATAATAATGTCTCCATGAGTCATGCTCACATACAAACCAACATCATAACTCCAATACACAAGTGATCATACTAACAAATGCAAAGTACACATATATATATAGGGGTAGGGAATTTCCCTTCACCAAGTATGGATCTCAAAAATATGCTACATTATAATAATAGCCATGAACCACTACAAACTAATTACAAAAAAATTGCAATCTCTCTAGCAATAGATTGTCTTCAGTTAACTCTCAGTTCAGATCCTATTATTATATATGGATTATGCATGTCAATTAGTATTTCCAAAATCCCAAAATATGATTTGCATGGTCTTTAAGTATTCTAGAAGTTGTGCTCCACACTCCATGTCTATATTTATCCATTCATTCCAAAACTCGGCTAAGTGTGAGCTCCTTCTACACGTAATCCTACCATGTATGTCTCCAAAGGCGCAAACCCCGCTCTACACTTTCTTTATGTGCTTTTCTCCCATGCATAAACCTTGTTCCTGGACTTAGTCATTTTTCTATGATCAAAATTACCCCACACTAAATGTGTTGTCCATCTATTTAAAAAAATTATCCTCTAAGAAAGAATAAGGAATGAAAGAATAATGTACATGTACCTAGATTGCACTAAAGAATTAAAGAATCTTCTTACTACAATGTATAAGGATGGAGAAATCCTTAGTTAAGGAAGGTTTAACCTCATTCCAATATTCTACCTCACTCAAAGTGCCTATTTTAATAATTCCCCCATCATCATATTGACCTCATCAAATTTCAACTCTTCACCCTCAAAGTTGTTGAATGTGTTAACAATATTCTCTAGTTGTTTTGCTAAGGTCCGCCAACACATTCATCTCATGCACGCACACCTGGGGATATACTTCCTTTATATTATTCTTAATAGTGGCCCTCAAAGATTCAATTGATTTAGTATTCTTCTATACCTTTGAATATATTTTATTACGTTCCTCTTGATTCCTTATGTTCTCTTCCCGGAACTCTTTCAAATCAGCTTCATGTATGATAACCAACACACTTGTCATTCTATCAACTAGAACATCATAGATGATGCCTTGATGATAAAATTTAAGTTGTGTATATATTTTATAGGGGATCATATGTATAGCATGTATCAAAGGTTGTCTAAGTATAATTTTATAATTAAGGATATTAGGCATGATGGGGCATGGAATAGTTATCGTACATGGACCAATAGTGACAAAAAGTTTCTAAAGTACCTAATACAAGTTTGCGAATGTTATCAAAGCCACAAATAGAGATGGATGAAGGGGATAATGATATTTCCAACATACCTAAATGATGAAATAAAGTGATGTATTTGGGTAGACAAAAAATATCCTAAGTTTTGGGTGTGCAAATGTAGGGTGTAAGAAGAGTGCATGGCGCTACAGTAAGGTTGAAGCGCCCATAATCAAGACTTAACTGATTCTAGTTATGAAGTCTATTTTTAGAGTTAGTGTGTTGAGCACATAAAAGAATGAATATTTTCAGCTCACATAAGGGTATTTTGGGAACAAGCATCAGTTTGAGTGCCATGCATGGTTTAGTCTAATAATAGGGTTTCTTCTTGGAGTTATCTATAGGAAGTCTATTGTTAGAATACTTGCATGTTTTGTAAAGGTGCATGACTATTATTAGCATGTAGCCTATTTTGAGAAACTACATGGGTGGTGAAGGGAAATTCACCACCTCTATATATATGTATTAATTTTCATGTTTTAGTGTGTGCTAATTATCAGAGTTATGCTATTGGTTATGTCACACACATTACTCATGAAGAGACTTTTGTAATGTATGAAGCTTCTGTGTTTTATACTCTTTAATAAAATGAATCATATTGGCTGGATAATGGTGTTAGACATGATTGAATTTGGTTCTTACATGGTAAAACTTATTATAGTCATTTTTTAGTCTAACTTTCATATATCCTAGATCTAGATCTCATTATGCATTATGGATTGATTGCTATTTATCATGAATCTGAATATATGTATATGCACTTTTTTGCTAAAATTCTATACAAGAAAATATAAAGAGGGACTTGGAACCTTTTCTTGCTTTGGGTGAGCACTTAGCTCAAGTTGAGTGATGTGAAAACACACCCGGTCATTTACAAAGTGAATTCTTGGCTATATCATTAGTTCCATTACTGTAACCTCTTTCTCACTATTATCGGGATGTTTTATAATGAAGACGTATTGGTTCACTTTAGAAAGTGTTGAAGAGTGGATAGTAGATCTGGAAGAAGAATACACTTGGAGGTTCAACACTAGATCTTATTTTAACGCACACACGTGGGTTGAGTAGAATCTATATGACTTCTTATATGTGAGATTCTTTGCTATCTTTCCCATTAAACTATACGATGATGGGCTGGTTATGCATCTAAAAGGAATTAGAGGTTTCCCACACTTGTCTAGACATAATAATAATTTCAGGCCCTATGTGATGTTGATATGATTTAGACGCGCATTGTGGATACTTGGTTCGTTATGTTTTGAATAGCTATATTTTGGAGTACACAATTTCAACTTAATATTCTACGAGTTTGTTGAGTTTCAATTTTTACATTATCCCATGGGATTGTATTTGCATGGAATTCCACTAGTGATAAAGATCCCGATTATAACCTTTAATTTGGAAGAGAAGCCAATGGTTAACTAAACCCCACAATGTGTGGGTAGGAATAGGTATGGTGAAAGATGGTGGACTTAGCGGAAAAAAAGGAAAAGAGAAGAAAGGTGTTTAAGTTCAATGAGGTGCGAATAGGGATTTAGAGAAATAACACAAATTTCAGTAATGGATGGCATTTTGGAGAGAGATGGCTCGTGAAGGATTTTGAGCTCACATAAAGGATGTGGAGCTAGACCATCCGTAACTCCCCCATTTGGGAAAGCATAATAGTGAACCCTCACCAAGATCTTATGAGATCACCCCAATAAAAATGACATGAGCCACGATTGTGCATCCGTATCTACCTGGGGACCCAGCCCTTGCACTTGGTTTTCCAGCTTCCATTACAACCAATAATTAGCAAGCGATTTTCTACAAAGAGAGAATCAAGAGGTAAAGTTCACTTATCAACAAGTTTAGGAGTAAATAAAATAGCAAGTACATTTATGGCTAGGAAGAATTCTTCCTTGTTATTTAGAGTTCCAATTGGAGGTACTATTTTAGGTGTGTCAATGACACAGAACACAGGCACATAAAACTTGGCACTCGTATTTTAGAGTAGTACAACTTCGTAGACTGTGGGAGTTCATTTTAGCACCACTATTGGGACATAAGGTATCACATCCTTTGGTTCAATTACTATTATAGTGTAGGATCGGGAGGAACATGTGGCTTAGGATCTGATGGATCTAGAGGCGGGGACAACACAGGGGGTTCTGGATCCGATGGTCATGGTCCTCACTAGCCCCATAAAATTCACATGGAGATGTCGATTCATCTTAAGGAGTATGTAAGAATATAAGATCTTGCAAGCACATACATATGTGTGAGATACTATTGCAAGCAAAAGGAATAACAACTTCAAAGCACAAGGTAAGTCAGTTTGGAACTATATTTCAAGGACAGGAACACATCTGGTGTAGGAATTTTGACCTTGATTAGACTTTTTTGGATTATATGGCATTGTGAGATGCTTTCCTCAAAGAATTTAATATCCCGAATTCGAGTAGAAAAGTATAAGCATACTTAAGCATATCAAGTAAGGAAATACAAAAAGTGTTTGGGAATATGATGCTCATTTCAAAACACTTATATCTAAACAAAGTTGGTTCATCGTGAGGCTTGATCACACCTTTTAGAGGGCACTCTCACATAATACTTACACAGAGATCCACGCTGATGTGCTTCAAGGTGTCTACACACCGAGGTATTCGAAGCATAGACACAAGAGTGAGTCCATTTTTGGAAGCTTAGATTGTGGAAATGGAAAATAGTTGGATAAATTATTAGCCAATTCAAAGGTGCATGAGACACGCAAAGGGAATTTGGTGCAAAGATTGTGAAGTAAAGGGGCATACTAAGGATAGTTGTCCTCGTAGACTAGTGTGCTCCATATTGTTAGATTGTGAAATATTTTATTTAGACCACGATGCAATCCGATGTCCATTTTTGTAATGCACAATAAGGAAGAACGTGTCCTACTACCGTAAAATTTTCCGGTCCACAAATCATAATACCAAATATTGTAGGTTGATTGATGGATCCATAATTCCATTGATATTTTTGTCGATAGACTATATTTGTAAATAAATCTAAGGATAGAAGTGAGCAACACAATTACGATCATACTCAAGGCGCTATGATAAGAATGAAGGTAAATTTGAGGGAGTTCGTGGTAGAGGTTGAGGATACAATGGTGGATTGGTAAGCCGAGACTCGTGGTGGTGGATAACGTAAAGTTACCTTATGGAACTTGTTAGGGAGATTTTACCTAGGGGGATTCGATCACAAAACCTCTCACAATAGCATGGAGAACTAGAATTTGTTTTTCAAAAGGAAGTGGTGGATATTACGGTTGTTTTTGGAACTTCGTGAGCCTAACACCCCTATTTAATAGCTCCCGAGGCGTGAGATTCCTCATAAAGTTACTTGTTATTTTTTTGGAAAAAATCATAACTATGAAGAGTGTCCATATTTATATGAACATCTATGAAATAAGCATAAACAGGAAAAAAAGGGCATAGGGATGGTTAGAGTATAGTGTTCCATGGAATACTAATGGATGCCAAAGTTAGCAATCGGATCTTGAGATGGTACCTATCAATATTACTACATGCGTTGAGGCTGCACATGCTAGAGAGATGTCAGCAACAAAATCATACCATTACTAAGGAGGTGGTTTCACATGAAAAGTATCCAGACTCCGCACATCAAAAGGGGGTTTATCAAGAAACCATGGAGGTACTAAAAAATCTACGGGATGAGATATAGTGTTCAAAGGAATAGTCATGGAAGTTGGAACAAAATAAGGAAGATGACATTCTCTAGCTTCTCGGATGTTGATGATCCGAAAGAAGTATGTAAAATTCTACGTCAGAGAACATTATTCCATTATTAGGGATTTAGTTGAAGGAAAATACTCTATATTCTAGTATCAAGAATGGACGGAAGATTAAGTATGGTAATATCCCTCCTTATAGCTTAGATTATGACAAGGATATAACTCGAATGCTGTTATGGATGGTTAGATTTGGACTAATAATTTGATTAACACAGGTGTGGAAGTGAGTGTACTTACTTTAGATGTATGGCTTTAGATGGGAAGACCTCCATTGTAACCATCTTCTAATGTACTATTTATGGAAAATCAGACTAATGCCATACCAATTGGAGTCTTTAAGGACACATCAATTACTATAAATGGGGATAAGTTCACTAGGAATTTTGAGGTTTTGGTGTGCAGTAAGTAGAAAACTTCCCATCTCTACTTGGGCACCCTTGGTGCTATGTAAATAATGCTAATATATGTTTCAATAAGGGATATATCCATTTTGAGAACAAGGTGGAGTGAGTTATTATCCCTATAATGAGATGGAAATTTTTCACCTTATGTTGAGCCTTTAAGTGAAGAAGACGTGAACAAAATTTATGTGCACACAATTTGAGATTCGTAAGCGCTTGAGAAATCTAAGGAAGGAATTCTCCAAAGTGAGATGACACACATCCATCAGTGATACTACAAGAATTTCCTATGATAATCTGGGAACATGACACTTATGAGATGGTTGGGCGTGAGGTAAGAAGCACATATACGCGTGTAAGCAAGTTGATTGTGTTAGGTGGTTAGGAAACAACTAGGTACCTCAAGACATTGGTGAAGGAAACCCGACATATTCCCTGTGGGCTATGGAAGTATAATGGATGAATCAAGTGGAAATAAGGAACATGTTATTCTATACCTGCACGGGATAACAACGTGCTAGTGGATGGTTCATAGAGATAACCTCATGAATGGAGAGAAGTGAGAATTTCCTGTCACAACATCAAGCTTAGAAGTAATACACCTACTCAAATCTATGAATATCATGGTAATAATCATATTGAGAACCATTTTCAGTAGTGTGAGAAAATTTGGATAGAGGGGAAGGAAGCTCTACCACCTTTACTTTGGGTGCACAAACTCTATTTCACCTTCAGAAGGTCAAAGCACGCATGGTATGTTTATGTGGAGTTGAATAAAGAGACGGTAATTAGAAAGAATTAATTACAGTGTATGATCCCAACTTTTGACTATTTTTCCACTAAATCTCCAATGAATGAGGCATTATAGGTTATGAAGTGCTTGACTATGGGAGATAGTGCAAAAGATAAATAACTCCTTCAGGATTTTCTTGGTGAGTCAAACCTAGTATCATACTTTGAAGAAGTAGAAGAGACAAATGCAGAACATCTTGAACATGCTTTCCTAGAGAAGGAAAAAGGAAATATGGTCTACATGATGGATGATGAGGAAGTGGAAAATTTGGAGATAGATCATTTTAGAGGGTACGTGCAAGGTCTTAGATGGTGTGGATGAGAAGGTACATGCCTACCATGAGCCTATAAAGACATAGAAAGTGAAAATTGGAATAGATGTTATACCTAAGGAGACCATCATTGTAGAATAGTGATATGATTCTGAAGTGGCTAAGATAATTGATTTAATTTGTGATTTCTAGGACCCGTTTCCTAGGGGATATCATTATTTGAAATGAGTGCATGAATCTTTGGGTGAGATGAAGATTAATTTAAAGTATGGTTTGCTCCTGGTTATGAAGAGACCTTATAGGATGAAGCCTAACTTACGTGTAAAACTTAAGGAAGAAATTGACAAGATGTTTAAATCGGCAAAGATTGAGCCCATAGAGGAATCACATTGGATTATCCATATGGTAATCAATATAAAGAAAGATGGAAGAATTAGGATTTGTGTGGACTACGGGGAGCTAAGTGTTGCATGCGTGATTGATCCTTTCCCTACACCATTTACGAATAAATATTGAAAGGCATTGCAAGGCGTGAGATTTACTCCTTTACAGATGGGTTTTCTAGGTATCATCAAGTAAGGATTGCTAAAGAGGATCAAGAGAAGAAAAATTTCACCATTGAATGGGGAAGTTTTGCATACATGATGATGCCCTTTGGATTGAAGAATGTGCTTGCAATATTTTTACAAATTGTTCTTCAAGAATTCGGTAATTTATTCACAAGTTCTTGCAGTTAACTTGGATAATTGGAACATGTATGGACTTTTCAAGGATCATTATGACAATTTGAGATTTATTTTGAAAGATGCATGTAGTTTTGCATCTCTTTAAATATTAAGAAGTGTGTATTGTCTACACCTTTTGGGACTTTTCTAGGACATATTATCTACCAAGAGGGTTTGTTAGTAGATCCGGCTTAAGATTGCGCTTATTTTAGTATTGGAGGAGCCTACTGGAAAGAGTGAGGTATGCAGATTATTGGGCCACATAGGTTATTATAGAGAATTTATCAAAGAATATGCTATGATTTCCACACCCTTGGAGGAGTTATTAAAAGGTAAAGGAAAGTTCCATTTGGGAGAACCACATCATCACGTGTTCAAAGAGCTAAAGGAAAGGCTTACCATGGTGCCTATTATTCATTTTCCTTCATGGAATATACCTTTTATGTACACATGGACACTTCCGGAATGACCATTGGTGTAGTTCTAGATCATCCTAGATAAGGTATGTAGATCATCCTATTTTATTTACTAGCATAAAGTTGACTCTAGTGGAACAAAATTATACAACTATGGAGTGCATGGATTTGTAAATGATCTACGTGTTGCATGAGTTTAGCACTACTTACATTGGAAAATCCATTTGTTTTCTATACGCATCACATGGCATTGAAATACTTGGTGAATAAACTCATATTATCGATGAATTTATGGTTACACACCATAAAACAACACCCTATCACCCTTAACTAAATGGGATTGTTGAAGATTTCAACAAGATATTAAGCCAAACTTTGACAAAAAATTATGATGTTAGAAGGAAAGATTGGGATGAAAAAGTGTCCGCTATACTTTTCGCATATAGAACAACCTACAAACAGTTGAATAGGAAATACCATTTCGAGTTGGTGTTTGGTGCAGAAATAGTTCTTCCCATGGAATTCATGTTACCTTCTTTGTGTATTACATGTGTAGGAGGTTTGGCTGATGAGAAAGCATTGGAAGAATGAATTAACAAGTTAATACAACCGAACGAGAGGTGCACTATAGTATTATGGATTCAGAAGAAAAAAAAATCAAGGAAGAAGGCATGGCACGATAGGAACATCAGGGAAAAAAGCTTGAGGTTCGGTAGATAGTACTTGTATATGATTCAAAGTTTTTGCACCACCTAGAAAGCTTGAGGTGCATTGGTTGGGACCGTATGTTATCACTCAAATAACTAACTCAGAAATTTTGGTTAGAGGTGCTCAATGGAACATGATTTCTGCGGTTACTTTAATGGGAGTAGGTTGAAGCCCTACTATAAATAAGCCTTCTTGGTGTTTATAATAAGGCATTATTGCCATCTATATTAGGTTTCCATCAATTTATTTCCTTTATATGTGTTCATTCATTCATTATTGCTATATTTTTCAATTCGATTAAGTGTTTTGTGTAATAAGTGCGATTGTGTTCCATAAGATGATTATTATTCAAGTGTTTTCATGTGTAGAGGACCACACATACCCTTAGTGTGGGGTGGATAAAGAAGGTTAGTCTGGTATAGAAAAGAAACAAACTCACGGGTGACCATAAAAGGGACATGCTTTCAAAATTGATGAAAATTCAAGAGGATTGCTCAAAGTTAAGACCACACATAAGGTGGTGAGTACTTAGTATAACTCAAGGAGTTGTAGCATTGGAGACTATGTATGTTGGGTCACATTAGATAAATACTTCAGTGTAAGGAAGCATGGGTAGAGGAGATCTATGACGGATAAGTAGTTGGTACGCCAGAAAGTTATGACTGAGGCACAAAAGATTGAGGCATGAGAGTTGGGGCACGTGAAAAGGAAGAGAAAAATTCATGTAAGAGGAATTAATGCCGCATATAGTGGTAGGTGGAGAAATTAAGGAAGGGGATTTTTGAAACTTGTGATAAAATCTGGCATTTGTAATGTCATTTGTTACCTTGTGAGTTTGAAGAGAATTGAGAAGTTCCAAGTAGAGTGAAGATGATGAGTACCTTGTAGATCGACTATACCTAACAAGATTTGAAGCACGTTGATTGAGCCTCTAGGAATGGAAGTAGGATTCAAGAAGTGGTGTGTGTGCGTGAAGAATGGGTTTAGGCATGACTTGGGTTTGCAGTAGCTATGGTTTTCTTCACACTTTTGGGATTGAAAGGAACGATGACACCATGAAAGGCTCTAGTCATGGAGAAGGAGGTTAATGACCCACCAAAATAATGGCTAGTTGAAATGTTTTACCTAGAATAGGTGATCAAGGGGTAGCCATGGGAGACAAAAATTACACAGTGTAGGGTTTTAGACATCAACCACCGAATTGAGAAGTTCCTGAAGGACATTGGTGCACAAGTTTATAGAAAAAAAACTGATGTTTGATAGATGACACTAGGGTTTTTTATACCTCTGTAAATAAGTTATTCGATTGCGTGGGGGTCATACAAATCCTTGAGTTACCCTATTTTTGGAATCCCTGAGCAACCGTATTAATGGCTCATATCACTCGTGCACAAGGAATTTTTCTTCTTACGGGTAGGATAATGTGGATCACCTCCAAACCGATTGGGAAGGTGAAAGGGGTACGTGACTCGAGATTAGATATTGTTGGGGATCTATCGGATGATGAGGGCATTGACATGATATCCACCATACATCAGTACAAGAAGAGGGGATGAGCCTTTATGGTGACCAACATTGTAAACATGGCCATCGGGGTCACAACACACTTGGCAGATGCAAGTTTGGTATGACCGAGAGGTGGAATGAGGTGAATATGTGTTGGTTATATATAGCTCACAAGATGGAAAACAAAACATACTAGCACATTGTGGGGTACATTGCAGAGAGTTTGGTAAATGAGGCACATGTCTAGGAAGTCAAAGGTGAGAAGATAAATTTGGGTGCTATCCTCCTATTAATTGTATTCAATGAAATCAGCATACCCAATGGACCAAGGGGAAACTTCTGGGAGTTTCCTTTGGAAAAAATTCCATACTAAATAAATTTGTAAAATACACTCTACATGGAACTCTTTCTAACACATATAAGGAGCACCTAGAGAAATTGTTTAAGAGGATGCACAAGACATTTGAAGGAGTATGGTGCATTCCACGTGAACTGCCCAAAGTGTTGGATGGAGAAGCCGAGTTCTTAGTCTACCAAAATTTTAGCTTGGGGTGCTACCATATGAAGTCAGGTGAGAAAAGATGATGGTGTAAATTTCCCTTCACCTTTACTAAAAATACTTCAAATATTATGTGAATAGGTTCCACGATGCACATAAAATTTAGTTTGACGCGGATAAAGTAGACATAGATATCCACATTCTCCACAAGACTTATATATGGTTAGGGAAAGAAACATATATTGAAACCATGGAATTAGACAATTTAGATATCACACCTGGAGAGTATTTCCATAGAAAAAATTAAACTAGTGTGTGTGTATATTTATTTAAGGCCAAGGTTCAAGGATGGAAAGGTAGTAAAGGGCATAAATATGACCCTCCCAGGACCTCCAAAGAAGGGAAAAATAATGGGAAAATAAAGTCAAGTTGCATCTATGCCCCTTAATCAGAAGATCCAGGTTCTTACAAGGTGGTTAGAGAATGTACTAGAGAAGGAGGAACAAAAAGATAATATCAAATTAGATCATACAAGGAGAGTCTTACAGAAAATATGCACATCTAGAGATGCTCATGCAAGGACTTTGCAGCTGATGAGGAGGTCGCTATATGCGTTACTCCTGTAAAGAATGAGGAGGAAGAGAGTATAAAGCAAAGAATATATGTTCCTGTAAAGGATAGTGAGGAGGAAGATTCCCCTCATTAAAGCACATAGGAATAGGAGGCCACCCCGAGTGTTGAAATGTAAGAGGATGAAGATATTGGGGACTAGGTCATGTATGAGACCATTGAAAAAAGTGTGAGTGTCCATGAACAACACTCGGGTGAAGGGGAAAGCATTCCCAGTAGAGATACAAAATTCCTATAATTCCCATGCCTAAAGGAGGAGAGAAAGAGGATGAAGTAATCTAGAATGTTAGTGGTGAAGATCAGCAGGACATAGGTAATGAATAACAACAAGGAGAAGGCACATCTATTCAAGAGGACGGGGAGCGGATATATCAACATGAAGATTAAGAGGAAGTGAGAGCTCAAAAGTTGGGCTACTTGGATGATTAGATGAAAATCATTTGTGCATGCTTTCAAAGTACCTTGCCTAATACATAAGTATATGGCTGGGATTAGATGGACCTACGAGATGGAAAACACACGCACTCGCAAGAAGTTATCATGGAGTATTTAGAATCACATGGATGAGATTGATTTTAATGTCTGTCAGAGGCATTCAGATTAAAGAAGATGACAAAGGTTCCACATACCCACCATATAACCATCAAGCCCACACAGTTCTTAGATGAACACGTGAGTAATGTGCTTATTAAAGTGTCCATAGAGGTAGTGCACTAAAATATTGATAAAGTGGCAACTAGAAGGGTGCTCTCGAAATATAATAAGAATAATGACACAAAGATCAAATGACTCACCTAGGAGCAAAATAATACACCGGTGAGAGGAACAAAATTTTAAGAAGACAATTTGACCAAATAGTGACAAAATATTACAGAGAAGGCCCGACTTTTAGATAAAGGTTTCAAAATATTTTAAGTTATAACTACATTATCTGATATAACAATTTTTTTACTTCTATAGGATGAACCAAAGGCACCTCCCTAAATGAAAGGATGTTATAGAAGAAGCATTAAGGTTCAAGGCTTCAATTGTAAGGAAAATATTTAGCTATGAGGCTATTTTACAAGCCTTGAAGGATGAAATGAAGAAGGTGGATTCAATTTTGTTCATGTGTATAGATTCTGTGATACCATGGTACAGAGAGAACAAAGCAGAGGAAAATGAATTTTTGTAGGAAAAAAAGGATGAAACACTTGGGCACACCAAAATAATTACACTTGTACAAACAAAGTGTGATGCACTTGATGCTACAAAAAATAAACACATGGAATGAATAAAGAGAATTGGGAAGCTCATCATTGCTATAAATATGGATATCATGAAAGGGATTGTCTCAGGTATGGCCAACATACTCATAATTTTGAAGAGTGAGGGTAGAAACATGACTCTAGATGAGTTAGATGACATAGTTGTGGACATCCCTGATAAAACAAATGCAACACTAAAGGACTGGTATGAGTTTGAAGGTGAAATTCAAAGTGAATATCCATAATTTATTCTACCAGAAGAAGAAGTGGGTATAAAGTAGAAGACTTACCGCATTCTTTATTTTTTATTTTTTATTCTTCATTCATTATTCTTATTCTATATTCTTTGGAGCAACAAGGTGATTACCCATTTCTAGGGTGGCAATCCATTTTAGTGTGGGGTAATGTTGGGTAGACAAAGAATAGCCTAAGTTTTGGGTGTGTGAATGTAGGGAACGGAAGAGTGTGTGGTGCTACAAGAAGATTGAAGCACCCAAGATCGGACTTAGCCGCTTTTGGTTATGAAGGCTATTTTGGGAGTTGGTGTGCTAAGAACAAAAATCATGAAGACATGTGGCTCACATAAGGGTATTTTGGGAACAACCATAAGTTCAAGTGCCATAGATGGTTTAGTATAATAATAGGGTTTCTTCTTTGAGTTATCTATAGGAAGTCTATTGTTAGAATTCTTCGCAACATTTGTAAAGGCATATGGCTATTATTAGCATGTATCCTATTTTGAGAAAGTGCATGGGTGGTTAAGGGAAAGTCCTCACCCCTATATATATGTATTAACTTGCATGGTTTAGTGTGTGCTAATTATTATAAAGCTATGTTGCTAGTTATGTCACATGCATGACTCAAGAAGATACTTTTGTAATGTATGAAGCTTATGTGTTTTACAATTTTTAATACAATGGATCATATTGGCTCGATAATGGTGTTGAACATGACTTAACTGTTCTTGCATGGAAAAACTTATTATAGTCATTTTTATTCTAACTTTCATAAATCATATATATAGATTTTGTTATGCACTCTAGATTGATTGCTATCTATCATGAATCAATATATGTATATGCACCATCATGCTAAAATTTTGTACAAGTAACTCTAAAGAAGGACCTGACACCTTTACACACTTTGGGTGAGTGCTCATATCAGGCCGAGTGATGTGATAGCACGCTTGGGTCATTTACAAAGTGAATTCTAGGCTATATTAAATGTTACAAATGTTAAGGCTAGATCCATTGTCAACTAATGTGTGTTTGACCCCAACGTTATTAACACAAACTTGAATATACAAAGGGAGGGTCATGTTGTTTTGTTTCTCGAGAAGACAATTCATTTGTTGTGAATGTTATTTAAGCCTCATTAAGGGATAGGACAAAAGTGAACTTATGGTATACATCCTCGGGTGATGTGTCGGAGGAATGTAATTAATAGCTAAGTTGTTTGAGATTACTCGATATAATTAGGATGAATTTGTAGATACGTGTGGATATAAATATTAAATATACAAAGATCCTAGTATAATGAAGGCCCTAAAAGGCGTGATGATCAAAGTAACGGGTTCACCAAAATGATTAAACTAAAATAGAAATATGGGGGAGATCTAAATTACTTTAATCTAATCCAATGTAAAATAGTAAATAACAACTAAATGAATATAGAACATGACCCAAACAACTAAGTAAATAGAAATGTGAAACCCTAATAAACAAATAGGGTTAGAAATAGCTTAGCTAATTCGACGACTATTTGGGACTATGTCATAGAATAAAACAAATGAAAAAATATAGATATGACCAAACAAGAGCTCCAAAATTGTAGATTTGAGCTATCTAACTAAACTAGGGCACATTGAGATGGATGGGGGCATATGAGGTTCCCTAGTTTGAGTTATGGGCACCTTGGTTTGTTTAATTGGTCCATAAACCAATTTTACATGGTTTCTTAGGTGATATGAATCCTTCACTACCTATCACGTGTATGTCACCGAGTTGTGCTAGATGTCGCTCATGATCAATGATGAAGACAAGACCTAAAAAACCCCAAACCAAGTATTAAACCACTAAAAAAGAAAGATTCATATGAAGGGTTAGACTTTCCTCAGCAGATACAATGGTGGACTTACTAACTAAGCATTGCACTATATTTAAGACCCAAATGTAGTTCTAGATGTATGTGTGTGAATTCTTCCTAGGTGCTCTTGTTCCAGTCACACTTTGTGAAATAGAAATAAATATATAGATGTAAAAAGGTAAATATATAAAGGATGGAATAGAATAAACTTACCTCATATGTAGTGTGATGCAGATGAATCAGCCTTGTCCCTGTGATGGAGCTAGATGGATGCAAATGGAGCCTGGATGGATATAACCTTAGGTAGTGATAGTAGTGAGTAGTTCCTTCTCCCTCATTATGGTACCATAACTTTATATTTATATGGTTCTCTTGATCTAATTTCATTATTAACCCCAGAAAATGCCGACCACTAAAAATATGGAAAGGTGAAACATCTAGAAGTGCCCAAAATAATAGAGAAAGTTCAAAGAGGATCGAGTGCCGGATGGGACCAAAACCCCTGGGCACCCTAGTATTGGCCTAGCCCCCTAGTCTAGGGTAAAATGATGCAAAATTACTAAACTAACTGGGTGTGTACATGTAGAAGTTCGGAAGTGACAAAAGAAAACAAAGTTAAAAGGATAAAGGACATGGGTTAATTAGTACTGTCTTCACTCAAAACCATATGAATAGTAGTATGAGACTAGGACTAAATAATACCCAAAGTATGTGATTTAGTGACTACATTATAATAAAATCTAGATTGCACTATAAGACCAAGATAAAACTACCTTCACATGTCCAAGGGGAACATTTTCCTATTTAGTTTTTCCATTTGGATTGTATAATACGCCTCCTACATTCCAGAGGGTAGTCTTGAGTAAATTTTCAGATTTGATAAATGACTCGCATGGAATTCTATATGGATTACTTCACTCTACATGGAAATGCTTTTAAGAATCTATGTAGAATCTAGATAATTTTTGAAAATATGAAAAGAGAAATTTTTTTCCTTGAGTAATGAGAACTACTAAGTGATGATGTCTAAAGGTATAGTTCTATGACACTACCTTTATTCTAAAGGAATTCAAGTTGATCTAACAAAGGTATCTAGTATAATCAACCTACTAACACCAAGGAAACAAAAGGATGTTAGAAGATTTCTAGGCCATGCTTGAATTATGCAAAAATTTCATATAAGATTTTAGCAATATCATTGCAGTGCCACTTTTTGTATTAATAGGAAAGGATGTTGATTCTGTATGGACCGAACAATGTGAAGGTGATTTTAAAATTTTGAAAAAATGTTAACTATTAATCTTGTATTGAGAGGACCTGATTAGAACCTGTAGTCTCTTATTTCCACTTAATTTCCTAGGTGCATTGGAACTTCATCCATATAGATCTGAATGCTCACTAGAAGCATGAAAATCTACCAAGTCCCTCCTTTTGGATAGCTTGTCAAGACGTTAACATTCATGTTCATGATTACCAATAATAAACATTCTTTTAGTCACATATCATTATAGATATCACAATGAAATACATGTAATAAGGAAACATAATAGATCAAACCATTATTAAGATTAATTACACCATGTGATCACCATATTCGACACATCAATTACACAAATCCAACCAAAATTATCCATTACATTAAGTCTTAAAATAACAAAAGCTACATCATAGTCACTATCACAGAGCCATGTGCACTAGTAAATTAGGGAAGCATAACTCCATTACATCACGATGTCCAAAACAATTTAGTACAATACATATATATTTAGGGGTGGGGAATTTTATTTCACCAACCTTGCATCTCAAAATAGACTACATGATCAATATAGCCATGTGCTACATGCCACATTATTTACAAGAAGGATAATAATATATTATCCTATAAATAAACTATACTTTAATCCTATTGTTAATGTGGTCCATGTATGACCTTTTATCTCCACTTTAGTCCCAAAATAGCTCTTGTTTAGCTGTGAAGTCTTCTTGATTTTATCTTTACTTGGGCCATACTCCAACTGCTTTTCCTATTTTTATCCCATGACATGAAAAATCAGCTAAGTCCTAGTTGTTCCTTTCCTTGGCAAGCTCTACTTTAACTAAAATTTTCACGTGTTTATGCACCCCACTTGCATGCCTCGATGTTCCACGTGCCCTCCTGATACTTATTAAATTTGGACAACCCAACATTAACTAACACCGAACACATTACCATCCTTAGTAATGGGGTTTCACACTTATCTCTCCAAAGAATAAAAGAGTAAAGAACAAGTTATTCCATACTTGAAAGAATAGTATAAATGAAAGAATAACCAATGTGATTTAATCTTTAGTTGGTTATAGGAATTGGGTATTCCTTGTTTATTGCATCCTCCACTTCATTCCACTCTCTGAGTCCCTTATTCACTTTCTATGATACATCACCACTTATTTTCTCCATTTCTTTGAGAGTCATATCAAAAACCTCGTACTTTAGTTCTTGGATTACACCAAACAATCCTGAAACCATACCTTCCATGAAGTCCATCTTGCATGCTATTAGTGCTCCTAGTTCCTTAATGCATTCTTCATGGGGATCCCTAGTTGCTTTAAGTGCATCATGATTCTTTACCACTACTACAAGTATCTTTTCTCTACCCAGGTCTCATCCTTCTTGGCTCTCGTAACCTTGTTCTCCTCCCGCATCGGGTATACCTTAACGATTTTATCTAGATAATTTTAGTTATTTAGTGCCCATCCTACCTTCCGTAATTCATCCTTCATTATTGTAACAAGGAATCATACACCCCAATCCTATACGCAATAGTCTTATAAGTATTCTCCTTTTGTTTAGCTATCTCCTCTACACTAGAAATCTTCACACATGTTTCCTTCTTAAACACTAAGTTCACTAAGCACTATAGGTAATGCATCGTGGAAGGAAATGTGTCGTTGAATTTATCTTCGATTTACACAGAGTTTCTAAAAAATTTCTTCCCTAGCTCTTCTCACTGTTTGAAGGACAATCATGGCATTCCACTCCACTCTATCGCTTTCTCTTTTAAGGCACTAGATCTCTCTTTTTTATTATTCTTATCTTCTAAAAAAAATTAATGGTGGATCCCTTATCCACGTTCCTCTATGCCACCTACGATGTGGTATTGGTTAAGGAATTACTTTCCTATTAATCTGTGAACTCCATGGGTTATAATGTATTGTTAGACATGCTAGGTGATTTATTTATTTGGTGATTTATGCATGCTTCCTTGCCATTGTAAAACTCTAGTTCATCCATGTGTATTTTAATCATCTAGCTCAACATCTTTCTTGTGTGCATGTTTCCTCCTTGGGGTCTATTATCTCCCATCCATATAGTTGATCATGGGAGAGTGTACTCTAAAATATAGCATGAATGATATTGGAAGGATAATTTACATATCATAGGTCAGAATCTTCATCACTTCTTCTCCTTTATTCCTCTTAGAGTTCCTACTTTTATGAATATTCATTTTTATGCCTTTTTCTAGACCTTCGCTTCTCTCTCCCGATGTACACCCATAATCAACTAATTACCCTTCAACACTCTAATCTATTTCTTAATTTGCTTCAGTGGCACCTTCTTCCTCGCGCGCATTGAGTACCTCCACATCATACTAGGGTTCTTCTTGTATATGATCCTCCCCTCCTCTACACATCATTGATGGGTGAGGGCCCTGTATTGCAGCCAACTTCTTCTAATTTTTCTTCCTCCTCACTCTCCTCATTTATCACAAGTTAGTTCCTTCTCCTTGTCTTCTTCTTTAGGATTGAATTGAAAAGGGAATATCTCGATGATCTCCTAACCGGATCCATGTCACTATCTTATTGTTTGGTTCTTATGCTCAACTTCCTTTTTGAGCATGGTTTTACCTTGGGTTTTCTTGTCTTTCAAGAGGGTAGCTACCTAATTGAACCTCGGTATGGCAGGTTTATAGGATACCTGTGAAGTGGATTGTGTTTTATTGTGCATCATGAAAATAATGAATCAAAGATTATTTCCTTGTACATAATCCTACAAATCACACTTTTAAAATAAAATGTTAGAATCATAAATGGGAAGATTATCCAGGTAAATGCTAGTTCCCAGAAAGCCCAATGACTTCCTTTAAACAATATTAACCTCCTCAGTAACAACTTATGCTTTTATTGATATTTAATATCATATTACAAAATAATCAAGTGAAAATTTGACAATCAATGTCACTTATTTAGATACAAATACATATAAAAGACTAGTAATTAGTCTAGAGCCATAGATCAAATTCATAATTCGTATACAAATTTTTAGATACATTAGATGCAATTACTTCTTCCTCCTCCTAAGTGGCATAAGAGTCAAGAATAGAAATGTAATCATCTGTAAAGAAATCAGAGGATTCTTCTAGAGCATTTAGAATATAATCTAATGTAGTGTCGATCTTTGGATATGCTGATGTAACTATGAGTGTCAAATTTTGAAGCAATGCAAGTAATATTCATCTAGGAGCTCTAGGTTAGTCTTGTAGTTACGCTCGTACATAACCGTGTCCTATTGAAGTCTCAGATCCTCATCATATGCATCCAAAAAACATTGGTAGCTTCACATATGCATTAGGTTGAGGCAAAGATAGCCTCAAGGTGATCAAATAGAGCAGCTTGGATTACATAGAGCTCGAGGTTGTGAAGGAGCTTGTATCATTCCCATTAGAGTGGATGTCGAACAATGGGGAAATAATCAACAGTGGGGAAGTTAGAACCACCTAATGTCATATAAAATCATCATACTATATAAATGATTACCAAACATTAGGAAAAAGTAAGGCATGTTAAATAGATTATGCAAAAATTGTAAAAACAAAAATATCACAGAATCATTTGCAATTCGAGGTAATCACTGGCGATTAAGAAAATTGTTAGCGATAAAAATCTTAACTAAATTGTAATTTAAGGTGGATTCAAAGTATTGATGATATTTTTAGTATACAAACCAGCATTACCTACAACAAGTGGCTAAAAAGATAAAATGAATAGATAACCTTGTGTAACTAATAACTCGTTTACAAATGAAGAAGGATGGTGAAGATAAGTAATTTTATGATCAATTTAATGACTTTGGAGAAATTTGATGTTAGTGCTAGCTGATGAAGGATGTCTTGGGATATGTTACATTGATAATGAAGAAAAATTTACCTTCAAAAATGTGAGGATGCTTATCCAAAAGATGTTTGAATGCACATATTTATAGATCACGGCAATAAGGAAAATCACCTATGATTTTAGAAAATCTCAACTAAGTTGGTTAAATGGGTGATTTTTCTCCATTTCAAACTCGAAGTACTAAGGATGAGGAGAGGGTAACAAACATAAAAAAATCATCTTGGATGAGGATAGTTAGGTTTTTAGTTAGTGATTATTACTTAGAAATAAGTTAGCTATTTTTCGAAGGTTGTTAGGTGGTTAGGGATATGTTAATGATTTTTAAAAGGTGGTTTTAGAGGAATTTAAGTGGTTAGCGACATGTCCTAGTTGACATAATGAGGTGTGAAGAGGAGAAGTAAGGGGGATAACTAACTTATTTAATTAATTAATTAAATAAATAATCTAGACTTTTAGAGATATGTGAGGGATGTGTGGAGTAAGATAATTAAATATGATCAAAAGGGTGAAGTGTCTTTAAATGTGTTATTTTTGGTCATGAATGTGCCTGAGCGAGGGATGCAAATTTTTGGTGTCTACATTTTCCCCTTTTTGTCTAGAGATTTTGACAAATCATTAGATAAAAATGATGAAGAAGAATTGTGTTGTCATGGGTGAGTGTACTATAGTGCAATACAATGAACACTAGTGTGTTTTGTTTTAAAAAGGCTTGTCCTAACTATGGGGTGTAAAGAAAAATGTTGGAGACTCAACTAGTAGGGTGGCAAAAGGATCGATAATCTGTAGACATATGACCCTTACCAAGTAAATTTGTTGAGCAGGAAAACAAAGTGATGGGGGCCAAAGGGCTTGTCTCCCGTAGATGTATGGAAAATCTCGATGTTGTTATAACAAAAGATCCTGAGGGATAAGAACTTTTTAGGAGCACAGAACACTTGGGTAGAGGGTAAAATGAAATTTTATTGGGAAATTTAGGCATGGAATTATAGAACAAGGGAATCATCACGATTGGGAAAATCATCAACGATTGACACAATCACTAACGATTGTCATGCGTGGAAAATTTGGGGTATAAATACCCAAATGTATTGTTTATTTATAAATTTTCCTCTCAGTATACGATAGTGACTTTGTCATAGTGTGAGAAAACATGTTTTGCAAGTGAAAAATTATCAAATGGCCTCCTCAAGTTGTAAATAGAAGCCCATCCTAGGAGAGGTAGGATTTGCTCTTGTTTTTGTTTTGTTTTTTTCTGCATTTTTAGGGATTTTTAAGGATTTAGGGCTATATTCGAGGTGCACGGATTCCCTAGGTTAGATTTACAGAATCCAAGAATCTTCAGTGATTCTTTTAATAGCTAGCAATTGAGGTGAATTACCAATTATTCACCTGCAATAAAAATAGTTTGTGTTTTAAGTGAGAGGATATGCTTTTTTATCAATGTTTTTGACTTTATGGAATGTTTAGAGTTATGATTGAATGTTAAGCTCATGTGATGATGGTATTTTTTTATTTCAAGTGTTTACTTTTAAAAATTTATGGCATCACTAATGTTTTCTTTCATGTTTGCATTATATGTGGATAGTTTAACATCCGAGACCGTATCCCCTTGATGTCGAGGAGGTCGGGAGAGGACTTGTTTGATGATGACTAGGACCATTTGGAGGCTGTGGGATTTGGTGGGATGATATTTTATAGGAAGACTTATAGGTATCGTAGTTTGATACTTGCATTGTTAGAGATGTGTAATCCTTCCACTAACACTTTTAGCTACCTACAGGGAGATGACCATCACATTTGACAAAGTTCATCATCTCACCAAACTTCTAGTTAGGGGGAACCTTTCTATGGTATTTTAGATGCAGAGATAGGAGATAGATGAGGCCCAAGGTCTGAGATAATCCTTGGGAGATTTTGATTATCAAGACCTATATGAGTCTAAGAGAGTAGGGTGCCCACAGATGACTATGATGATGTTTGGCATTTCATGTTTTGTACTACCATATTTAAGAGGCAAGAGATTCCCGTAGATGATTATATGGGTAGTTTTGGAGATTATGGAGCACCATGTAGTCTTTGAGTGGGCCCCTACCTTTTAACACGAGACATAGAGAGCTATGGGCTTGGAAGGCCCACAAGCACTACGAGATTGATGTTGGATTTTTACTGCAGTGTTGGGCCCATGAGCACATCACCATTTCTCACCCATTTGGATTTCCTAGTGTTATTGACATGAGGCACCCAAGCTTCATGAGATGGAGTGTGAGTCTTGGTAGAGCGAGGAAGGATAAGGGGCCTACCTATTATAGAGACTTGATATCTAGATTATAGGTTGGCAACATGATTAAAGCGATCATATGTGGGTTTTCATGATTGGCCAAAGTTTCTGGGACTTATCATATTTACAACAAAACATCTAGGTCTAGGGCTGCGAGGATAGAGAGGATGAGTTGATACACTTTAGTTAGGTTATGAGATAGTTTGGGTTGGTTGGGATATACCTATGGATACAATTTTGTATACAGGAGGATGGGGATCTCGATAGCCAATAGGATGTTGTGGTAGGGCCTACATCCATTCTTTGAGTAGATTGGTGTGATGGGTCAGGATGAGGATGGTCATGTGAGGGTCACCCTTAATTTTTCTGCTTAGTGGTCCCATTCATTGAGGAGTTTTGAGAGGATGAGGGTAGTGGAGAGGGAATCTTGATTATTTAGACGAGTTCTTTCTTAAGCGAGAGGAGCCAATAGAGGAGGGAGGTGAGGTGGATAAGGAGAGGATTGAGCCTAGTGTTGTTGCAGTGATGATAGCCGAGAAGGCCGTATTGGAGGTAGAGAGAGATGCCACTCAAAGAGAGTGAGATAAATTAGTGGTAGGTCAAGATACTCTCATTGAAGAGAGAGATGGTTTGATCATAGAGTGTGATGATCTCCACTCATATCTTGTACAAGTCTCTTTTGATAGAGATAGGTACAAAAGTTAGAGAGATACTTTAAGGAAGGCCTTGCAATCAAAGGGCCTTCTATTTCCGGCATGGAGCTATCGGTGACGGTCTAACAAAGAGGGGAATTAGTAGGACATCCTTTTGGCATGGTTTCAGTAGCACATTATGATGTAGTGTGGAAAGAGAGAGATTATTACATTGAGATGGTGATCAAGAACTACCCGATGCCACCTTATATGAAGATCATGTATTTACCCAAGGGGGTTCCATAGTATAAGATAAGCCAAGTGATAGCATAGAAATAATGGGGCACCCACCTCAGAGATCGCCAAGAGGAGGTGATGGTGAGGGAGGAACTAGTGGATGTGGTCATGTAGTATGAGGTGCTCCTAATCTCGGTTTGATGGATTTTACTACATGATTGTTTATAGGATCATGGAAGCCCTTTTCGAATTATATATATTGAATTATATATATATATATATATATATATATATATATATATATGATGGCAATTGTGATGATGTACTATTGTATTTTGTCATGTGTATTTTAGATGTATGTGTTGGTATTTTAATGTGTTTAGGTTACATGTGTTTTGATCTAATGTTTAATTTGGAATTTCAAAAGTATGATCAATGTGTTAAAAATAAAAAATGTGACCAAACTAAATGAAGTAAGAGTGGAATGAACACCACATTATAAATTTTTAATATTTTCACATAATGGGTTTGAGCTAATACTTACACTTGTAGCCTTAAATCAATAGAGAGCTTTTAGGAAAATCATAATGTATTTGGGATATATATTTTTATTAGGATTATGGAAAAGAGAAGGGGATCATGTGGATGCATGCCACTATAAGGGAAAAGGGTTATCCTTTTCAATGGATTCATAGAGAATTGATACCCCATAACTTCTTTAAAAGTAAATTGATCAATGCAGAAGCTTTCCTAGATGCTTTGTGAAGGTTGATCGATGTGGGAAGCCTTATATATGAGTATCCATCCTTCGAGGGTATGGTCTAAATTTTTATTATTTTAACTTGAATGGCCATCCTTCATGGGATCAGTCCATGATTTTATAGGTATCTATCCTTTGAGGGATCAGTCTACTTTTTGATAATTTACATTTCTTGTAAATAACTGTCCTTCAAGGATCAATCTATTATAGTGAGATATTTTTAGCATCCAATGGATTTATTTCATTTTTTAAGCTTAGGGTAGAAGACCCTAATAATACATTTTAAAGGAGGGGATAAATGCACATGTAACCTACATCCACATGCCCCATGTTTGTGATGTTGATGGATAGGTGTAGTGATTCTTGTACAATGATAACTATTGTTTATAATGGTGGAATGAATAGGTTTTTAACTAAAAACTGGCATCATGATGGTTAATTACTTAACAATAGAAATTCCAAGAGTGTAATGCATTTAAGGGTTCCACTTCAGGTTCCTCGTCAAGGGAAGCAAGGTGGTACGCTCCTGACCCATATTTGTGAGTGATAACATAAGGGCTAATCTAATTGGGGGAAAAATTTCCACGTTTACTCTACTCTAAAGTAGTAACATTCTAATTTTATTTAAGCACGAGATAAGAAATTTTAAAGTCACATTCCTTAACATGTTTATTATATTCCCTAATAATACGTTGTTGATAGACTTGATGATGTTCAAGAGTTGCTAGATGTTTTTCATCTAAAATTTCAAGTTGTGCTAAGTGGTCCCGATGATTATTTTTCAGAATAAAATCCTTGAGAGATATGTGTAGTGATGGGATTTGGATTTCAAGAGGCACAATGGATTCAGAGCCATAAATGAGTGAATAGGGTGTAGCACCCATAGGTGTGTGGATACTTGTTCGATAAGCCCAAAGAGTGAATGATATCTATATGTGTCGATTCCTACTTGCATCATTTAAAGATTTCATGAGCAATTTATAAGCGTTTTGTTGAAGGCCTCAACTTGTCCATTTATTTGGGGGTATTATGGTGAGGAGAATCTAATTTTGATATTGATTTTGTTTCATAGTTCTTTGATTTCATTATTTTGAAGGATTTTTTATTGTCTCAGTGAAAAGATTATGTGGGATGCTAAAGCAACATATAATGTTTTGATATATGAAATTGATGATGGAGCCATATTTTTTGAGGTCAAAGGGATTGGTTAAACCCATTTAGTGAATTATTCTATTGCAGTGATGACTAAGTGATGTTTTTAGACAATTTTGGATTTATGCGACAATGAAGTCTAATACCCATTGAGAGAAAAGCCACAAATCATGTGTAGGTTGTAATTATCAACTAGGGATATGAATGAGATCAGAATGGAGTTAGCACTTAACACATTTCTTTATGTACACACAAAATATTTAGTGATAGTAGGCCAAGTAATACCCTAGCCATATGATACATTTAGTGATGGCATTACCACTAAAATGGCCACCACAGATGTCATCGTGGACTTCTTCAATTACTTTGGTTGACTCATGTGATTTAAGACATCGTAGTAGTATGTTGAAACTTCATTTATAAAGGATACCACCTATGATAACAAAATGGGTGGCATGTTGGAGGAATGATAATTTAGCATAATGTGAAAAATTTGATGGGATTTTACACTCACAAAGGTAAACATATATCTATGTGTATTGTTTGGCTTAAGAATATCAACGAAGTCCCAAAGGACACATGCGTGCATAGGACCAATGAAAAGGTTGGCACGTGGGCGAAGGCATGTAGGATAGAGGTTTTAGTAGGGTTTAGTAGAAACCATGGTGCATGCACAAGGAAAATAAAAGGATTTTAGGACTTAGTTATAGTTGGCTTTCCAAGAGGAACTTGAGGAAAAATGTGACCCGACTAAGGTACCGAGTGGATAAGGTTCCATTTTGGTGACTTGGTGGTCAAGAAATGAATATTCCACACATGGAAAATTCTGAAAGACATCATTACGAGAATGTGGGAGCTCGAATAAGAAGAAGCATGATCCATTAGAGGACCACCTTGACACTTGGAAATTGATCTGCTACTACAGGAAGGCATGGTGGTGGGTACTAAACCTATTTATAGAGATGCTCGAGTATAATAAGAGGAAAACCATTCGGAAGAGGGATATCAAGAGTAACATCATCAACAGAGTGAGGAGATAGAGAGAACCATTTTGGAGAGAGCATCACCATATGGGTCGATGAGGGAATATTCATATAGAGGATGAAAGGTGAAGCTTTGCAAAGATAAAGAAAAGATTCTAGGGTGGGTTTTACTTAGAGGACTGTAGGAATGTTGGCATATATGGGGAATGGGTCTACTAAATTTTTTTAATAAAGGAGAGTAGTTAGAAGTTACGATACATGAGTTAGATCTTGATATTTATGCATTGGTGTTTTATGACCCTGGTGAATGTAATTTGGTTATTGGGTTATAATGAATATGAATATATGGTTTTGTTCTAAATATATTGTTCATGGGTGTGAACCCTAGTACCATTTCTTAATGTTCTAGATCAAATATTCTATCTGTTTGATGTTTCTCTTATTATCTAAATAAGTATGTTGATGTAATAATTCATCCCTTAATTTGAATGCATACATGATCATTTACTCTACCGCACTTAATATGTCATCAATGGCATCTTCTCACAATTCTCACATAAAGGAGGGGCTCGCTGCACCTATGTGTACCTCGAGTGATTTCCCAAATGCCCACCGGGTGATAGGCCAAGTGCACATGGGATTAGAAGGTTATTTTAAGGGCATAAAAATGACTACATCTTGGTTCCATTGCGAGACCTCTTTTCGAAGTTGTTATGAGAAATGACTACATCTCGATTCCTTTGACACATGATGATAGAGTGATTCACCTTTGAAAGCTTTGAAGCATGGTTTAAGAGCATGGAGGATGAATTTGCTCAAATATTTAGTACTAGACTTGAGTTTGATGCATGCATATGGGTAGAAGAACACCTATATCATGAGTTGTATGAGACTTTCTTTATTGTTTTCTAGTAGAATTATATGAATGGCTCTCAACATATGCATCTAGATAAAGATGGTACTATAGATCACATGTGTGGACCCAATATTATTACTAGAGGCTACATGATGTGGATCTAACTTGGACACATATTTTTGATCATTGGTGGAGAAGAGTGTTGAACAATTATACCTTGGAATATGTCATTTATACATATTATTGTCCATAGAGTACTGATTTTGAGTTCCTAAGGGAAACTATAGGATTTTTTTGCAAGCTATCCCATTGGCTATGAAGATCTTGATCATTACACTAAGTTCGAAGTGTTATTTATGGCCGACTAAGATTATCTAAGCGCTAGGTGAGGAAGCTAGGTTGGAGGAAGATGACAGAAATTCAGCAGAGAGAAGGAGAGGAAGAGGGGCCAATCAAGTATAGTGAAGCACACGAGAGGGAGTTGGATAGAAGCGGGAGGTTATGGGAGTGATGGATCTATGGAGGTAGACATTGTGATTGCGAGAAGGAATTGAAGTTCACGTAGAGGATGTGGAACTTGAGTAGTTTGTGCTACCCCATCTTAGCAAGCGTGGGAGAGAAAGCCCTTTAGATTTTGATGAGAGTTTGTCACGTGGAGAAAAGAGATCCTTTGGCACACATCTAAACCCGCCCGGTGATCAACCCCTAGAGATTAGTTTTCAAATCAAGAAATGTGTATTTCTAACCTAGTTGGTATCAGTGGAAGAGACTGATCTACACCTAGGAGGTACAACTTCTCATTTGGAACATCTATGGCCTCATAATAAATTCCTATGTTTAGAGGGATTTTTGGGAAAAGTGTAAGTACACAAAGTTTGAGTATCGCATCTAGGAGTGGCGTGGGATACACTTTTGGTAGTAGATAAATGTCACAAACCATCATTGCATAGCTCAGTGGGACATTGGGAGCACTAGGTGTAACTGCTTTAGGCTTGTTACTAGCTATAGGAGGAGGACCTAGTGGATTTGGAGATCCGGAGTTAGATTTGGTGGATCAAGAGGCATAGAACCTAGTGGGTCCAGTGAATCTGGTAGTGGAGGGAACAACGTAGTGAATCAAGGTTTTGGATCAAGTGAGCAAGGGCCTTAACCACCATTCAAGTATTATTTGAGATGTATCTACATCTACTAGATTACAAGGTGTTGAGGATCTTTGTAGAGCATGTGCACAAGTGTGAATTAATATGGCACACAAAGGGGATCACTACCCAAGAGCAAAAGGTAAGTTAGTTTGCAACAAATTTACATGGGCACATGCATAGTTGTTATCAGAAGTATGACCCCACTCAGACGGTGGTAGATTACGTCACCTTTGCGGAATGCCTTCTTGTCTAAATTCCATATCCCGAATTTGAGCGAGAAGAACATTAGCGCTTTGAAAGAGATCCAACAAGGAATGATAAAGAGTTAGCAATAATATGACATGTGTTTGAAAACTCTCTTGTCAAAGCTATATTATGTTATTCATTATTCTTAGCATGCTTAATGGTTTGTTGGAGGGTTGATAACACCATTTAGAAGAGAATTTTTACACAGGACATTCATTGACCCACATAAGGCCTTAGAGGATGCCTGAGCGGTGAGGCCATTGGAAGCGTAGATACAGGTGTTAGCCCTTTCCTTGAGGGTGAAATTATTCTGATAGCTGCCAGATTAGAGAAGCTATCTAAAACCACGGCACATGAGACTCTTAGATCCTATTGTTATTTTGAAATGATTTAGGTATCTCACTTAAAAACACAATAAGAAATAGATCTAATCTAACAGGCTAAGCTAGAATAGAATCCAAAGGTCAAATGATTGGTTCTGGGTCTCGCAGGTCTGATAAAGGTCTGGGTAGGTCACAGGTGAATGAGGGTGAGATAAAATTAGGTGGGTAGGTCTCTATTTGGGGCTATGTGGGCAAACACAGAGACCGGTGTGTCAGGGGGGGTGACCGATATGGTTAGGTATAACCGGTGCGTTACATCGTGAGATCTGGAAATGTCAGTAACAAGGCTTTTGGTCTCCTTTGTGATTACACAAAGGACTTTGGTTGGTCGAGATGAGGTATTGGGTGACTGGAGTAGGATTTTGTGAGGTTTTAATGGGTATATGGAGGTGAAAATGTGGAGAAGGTCAATAGGGAGCAAGATAAACAATGGATGATAAAATGATGATGAAATGAAATAACCAGGAAAGTATGATGTTGTACTTACTTGGATTTCATTCCTGAAGGCCTGTGTGTGAGGGATGGAGGTGTTGATGATGGGTTTGAAGGTTGCAAGTGATCACCAACTGAAGAAAAGCTTCTGCATGGGCTGCATGTACACTCCTCTTTGCTTGGATAGATCAGATCATGGTTGGGATGGCTGTGCAGGAGAAGATGCTCAATCTCCTTCCTCGATGTGAGTTTTCACTGGAATTGGCTCTCTGAAGATGTGTTATCTCTCTGAGATGTGTTCTTTCTCATCAATTTCTCCCAATTTTTTTCCAACTTCCAACTTCCAACCTTGAGAATAAGGTTGTTTTGGGGTTAAAAGGGGTAACCGATGGTGGTCCGGCTTAACCGGTGATGGTTAGGGGTAACCGACGTCGGTCAAGGTGGGATTTCCTAGGTTTACTAAACTAGGGAGATCCTCCTGATTTCCTTGGATCTCATGTGTCATTATCCCATGGATTAGACTCGGGAGCTCTTGTGAGCATGTGGGAATGTGGTTAGAGGGAATGTAGGCATTGATTTTTAGGGTTTGGGTAAGTCTTAGTTAGTTATGGGAACTTGCTAAGAATAGGTCTTAGGTTGAGTTGGCTTGGTGAGGTGTCTAAGTGAACTGTATGTGTGGATATTATTTAAATAAGATATTTAAATAATAAATATAGTGAGGATAATGCATTAATTTAATTAAATTAATTAAATTAATATTAGTGGGGTGAAGGGGGTCATGGCTAGGTAAATGTAATAAAGGGTGCTTATATGTCGAGGGACAAAAGGGGAGTGTGACCTAATTTTAGTGTCTACATTTTGCCCCTTTTTTGTTGTGTAGCTTGTATTGGTAAGTGATGCTAACAAAAATAAGATGTGGTTGCCCCATGTGAGGGTGAAGGTGATCCCCCTCAAACCAGAACTGACGAGGAGGCAACAGTGAAGTGGTGAGTGGTTTGATAAAAGGTAAATGTGAGGAAAAGGCAAGTGGGTATAGGGAAAAAAGGGTGAAAGGTCTACTGGGAAATCTAGGTAATGGGTTAGGGTCATAGGTAGCAACAATCAAACGCACACACACGTATAAACTGCAGCACGCTACCAACCAAGTCAAGAGCAGAAAACTCTCACATCATCTAAGGTAAGGATAGGTTTATCCAAACAAGGTCAAGTGAATCCGTATCCAAGGTATAGGATATGGTCAGAAAACACAATGTAGGTTAGGTGCAGGAATGTTTAGGTATGTTCCAGTACACCAAAGGTAGGGTCAGGATAAATGGTCATGACAATAGGCTAGGTAAGGTCATTAGGTCAATCAACATAGGTAACAGTGCCACAAGGTATAGTGAACACATGAGGTCAAAGGTCACTAGTGATGGTCCAGGTCCAAATATCTAGGTCATGGCATGGGTAAGGCCAAGGTAGGGGTAAAATAATGAGTCCCCAAAGGAGGAAAATGGAGGTAGTAAAGTAAATGATGAGGAAAGAAAGGTAAGGTAATGGGTGGGTAAAGGTGGATGGGGTAAAAAGGAGCAAGGTAAAGGGTGGGGTGAAAAAAGGGTGGGGTAAAATGGAAAAGTAGGGCAATGTGTAGGTTAGGGTGACCGATGGTGGTCATGGATAACCGACGTTGGTATAGGAAAACCGATGATGGTGAGGTAGGGCATGAGACCGATGTCGGTCAAGGGGAACCGACATCGGTTAGGTCGGGTTTTGTATAAAAAAAAAAATCCACATTTTTATTATTCATTTGTGATTTGTGAAGTGAAGAAATGAAAAAAAAAAAAAAGTGAGAAAAGTGTCTAGAGGAAATGGGACAGTGAGCTGGCAGTGTGATTTGATGGTGGTTGGGTTGGTGAGTAGCGGGTCCATGAGATCAGGAGAGAGATTGATTGATCGGGTCGAGAGGTGTGGGTAGATATTCGGGGATGGAAGAGGCTAGGAGAGGGATCGGGTGCAGACCACCAAGCATAATGGCATGACATGTGCCACCGAGATGGTGGCAGCGTGACGAGGTAAGCACCTAACTCTATAGTGTTAATTAGATAGAGTAGAGGTTGTAATAGTTAGTTGTTATTTGTAGGGTTTTGTGGGTTTTTTTTTTTTTGTGGGTGGGAAAAAGTTAAATGTGGGTATGGGGGAATAATGAAAAAAAAGGGGGGGAGGGTAGTAAATTGTATAGGTGGGGTGGGTAGGGGTTTTGGGGTAGTGTAGGTCATTGTAGGTGGGGTAAAAGGGACAGGTGGGAGGTTTTTTAAAAAAGGGGGTTTGGGAAGTCACGGATTTTTTTCGCATGACAATGACAACGGATCGCGGCCAAGTCAAGCTTGGCCAACGTGGTTGGGTAGAACTGGGATCGGTCACCAAACAGGTGACCGATGCCGGTTATGTGGTAACCATGGTCGGTAAAGTTGAACCAGTATCGGTCACCAAATAGGTGACCGATGCCGGTTTAAGGGTGACCAGAGTCGGTTAGGATGAACCGGCACCGGTCGGGATTTTAGGCACAAGGGTCCAAAAAAATGATGTAGGTTAGGTGGTTGAGATGGGTAGGGTAAAAATAGGGTGGTGGGTAATGATAAGTGATGAATATGGTCATGGTAAAGGTAGATTAATGTTGTGTTTGGATTGGATGCAGGGGAGATCGCAGTTACATATGCGCGGGATAGATAGGTTCCACCACTATCGGGTGACATTGCATGGCTTAATGAGCCCCCTTGGAGCTAGCAAACACATGGAGGCAAAGTGGGCTTGAGTGGTATTCATGCACTACCGACATGTTGTTGGTAGCCTAGTTTGATGGTCATGCTCATCGATAGATGGGACTCCACGACCAACACGTTCCACCTTCCGATGGGTGAGATGACTATCACCCTGGAGGACGTGTTTCAGATTTTGAGGTTACCCATATTGGGGGCCTAGGTGTACTCTATCTCCTCCGAGGCCTCAGAGGAGCTGATCGGGATAGTATTTGGTGAGGGGGGTGGAGCCTGAGATTCCATAGCCAGTTTGAGCTGAGCTATGGTGAGATGTACCTAGCCCATCTGGATGAGATGAGACGAGGCTAGTGGTTTTATTGATGGAGGCAAGTGTGCTGCTATGCACTACCTGATGCAGAGGGTGGATGCTTTCCCGATCACTGATGGGGGTGCTCCATGATATGATGGTGCATGAGACATGCTTTTTCCTGGGCACCAACATTCTTGGTGTAGCTATACAGAGAGTGTGGCATGTATGGGTGGTTGCACAGTTTAGCCTGTGTTGTACATTTATACTACACTGTTGGGCCTACGAGCACATAGTCTGTGTTTGACCTATAGGGATGCCCCGAGTAGATGCATTCCCAGTGAGATGTGTGTGGTTGGGATATAAGAGATGGGTGCTGGTTGCAGGAGAGCAGAGGTCTGGATAGGCCGACATATGATGTGGCCCATTTTTGGTAGTTGTTGGAGGGGTTGTTCAGAGTGGACATTATCTGGAGGCCATATGTGGGATTCCCCTCATATAGGCACATGCATGAGGAGCTAGCTGAGCTCCAAGCTAGAGAGGTGGATATAGGTCACGTGCTGGGGAGGATGAGATGATCCTAGAGACAGTGGTCCGATGGCAGTTCAAAGCTTCATACAGATATTCCTCTATCCTTCCCACAGTATCAGAGAGATGACGTGGAGAGGCCTCTACCTCTACCATAGCCTACAGTGCCTACATAGGAGAGGAGGAGAAAGCCAGTGGATGGATGGATTGATGATGCCGATGATGCACAGTATATAGTATAGTAGTGGTGGGTGGCTGGCTTATTATGAGCCATACCACCTAGACCGGGGCAGCCTGACTTAGCTACCATTACATGATACAAGCAGAGAGATGCCCCTACAGGGGGTAAAGTGATGATGTTGATCACGTAGATAGGTATACTACATAGACACAGCTGGAGGGGTCAGAGGTAGAGGTAGCAGAGCTACGAGTATAGGTGGCCAGTCTGCAGGCCCAGATGGTGGAGGGAGAGGGTGGAGGAGATGGAGGAGATGGAGACAGAGATGGTCAGGTGGCAGCCTTACTAGGCTAGTGGGTAGGTTTATAGGTGGCCATTTGGCCAGCCCAGCACATAGATTGGGGCCTTACAGCCCATACATAGCACAGCACACAGGGATAGGGGCACCACCACAGCACAGGGCAGGCAGGGGCCACCACCACAGCGCAGGAGCTGGTCCTAGTTCACAGCAGGCATAGGTAGAGTAGGCACAGGGCCGAGACCTATGGGACCACCACAGACCATGCCTATATCTAGGTTATGGGATGCCCTAGGTGAGGTGAGATATTATCAGACCAGCTCATGGCAGCTGGGATAGACTTCCTCTCTTACAGAGAGTACAGGCACAACAGCATCCAGTGAGAGGATGAGATCCCACACACATAGTGTGGAGAGCACAGGAGGTCAGTGAGCTCCGAGGCCCGATCAGGGAGAGGCCACCAAAGCATGCATGGTGACCAGAGCTAGGTGATGTGCCAGCAGGGACACAAGAGGCCGAGGGTGCAGGTGACACAGAGATGGAGGACATCCAAGTGAGATGTCTGATATGTGGCCACCCGATTTTTGATGTATACTAGTGATTATTTTTTATATATATGCCACTCCCTGCGTGCCAAAGATAGTTGTATTTTTTATCACATACCAGGCCTACGTGCCAAAGATAGTGAGGATGTATGAGTGATTTTTTTTATATATTGTGAGCATATACCGCCTGCGTGTCAAAGTCAAGATTTTTTTTATTGATTCATTCATTTTTTTGTATATATGAGACCGGCCTGCATGCCGATGACATTTTGTATTGTATATAGCTATCGCATGTGCCACATTTTGAGATTTTTGATGATTTTTGAGATGATGGCCATGATGAGATAGGCATGTATTTTGAGATACACATTTATTGATTTATATGATGAGATTCATGGTATTTTGTGATGTGTTAATATGTTTATGAGATATTGATGTATGGTTTGTGTTAGATGAGATATGGATTATGTTATACTTTAATATGGTTTGAAATTAGGTGGTGAGTTAGGCATGATGGAGTTAGGTTGGTTTAGGCATGGATGAGTTGGTTTAGGCATGGATCGAGTCAAAGTTATAGGCATGGATGAGTCAAGCAGTAGGCATGGATGGATGTTAGGTTAGCATGGAGTTAGTTATTATATAGGCATGGTGAGTTATTAGTTTAGGCATGGATGAGTCAGGTTATAGGCATGGGTCAAGTTAGGTTATATGGGTCATGGTTATGAGTTAGGTATAGGCATGGATCGAGTTAAGTTTAGGCATGGATTGAGTTAGGTGCATAGGATGAGTTAGTTGTAATGGCATTAGTTATAATGCATGGTTGAGTTAGTAGGTTTAGTTATGATTCATTATTTTTTGCAATGAATGATACTATGGGTCATATGTGAAATGTTGTATAATCTATGCATAGTGATGATAGAGAGATGGTAGGTGTAATAAATGTATAAAATGGGAAGCAACTTGTTATGTATGTGGCTTAATTTCCAATTTTGTTAGAAAAGGGGAACTAAGTGAAATGTGATGTAAATGGTGAGTTAGGCATGGTTGATGAATTGTTTTTAGGGTAGAGAATGGCCGAGCTAACCTCCAAGGGCCCCATGCCCTCAGAGTGCGCCTACATAGTCCCCAAGTGAAAAGGGACCTCAAGCCGATGTAGTTCTCCCATGAGCTAGGGAAGAATATGAAAATGAGTTGGTAGGTTTTTGGGCATGTAGTGGGTTTAGGTTTAATAGGTGTGGGTAGATTATAGGTAAAATGATGTAGGTGAAGGTGATTATGGAAAAAGGGGAGGACTACCCCAAAGGTAAGCGTCGAGTACCAAGTCCTGTATAAGGTAATCAAAATGTAAACAAAGATGGTTAAAAGATAAGAGGGGGCAATAAAGCCACCTGATTGGGTAGGATCATACCGAGTAGATCATACCTTTGAGGGGGTGATGAACACAAGACCTGAAAGGCATTACATGATTAATGGTTCTATGATGAAAGTAGTCACAAGATCACCAAATGTCAAAATTCCAAGATGTCCCTTGAGGAAATTGAGGAAATGAGAGTGGAAATGGTAAGGTGGGTGAAAGGTAGTTAATTTTATATGTTTTGAGTGACAGGTTTTGGGCAAGAGGTCCGAGGTCACAATGGGCAAGTCCATGACTAAAATTTTTTTTTTTTTTTGATAGAGACGATCGATCGATGAAGAAGTCTATATATGGATAAATAATATGGTACTCCTTGAGGTCTTCGTGAAGTTGATCGATGTGGGAAGCTTTGGTTTCTCTCTTTTTTTTTTTTTTTTGAAAGCTTCACATAGCTGTCCTTCGAGGGCAAGTCTATTTATAGTAGCAATTTTGTCGAGAGGAAGATGTCCTTTTGAGGGAGTCATCTTTTTTTTATTAGAAGTTTGACTCAAGGAGTTTGGTCCCATGTGAGGTCTTTGAAATCATGGACAAGACCAAGGTGAAGGATAGGACTCTTGTTCAAAAGGCAAGGTGGAATGACCATGGGATCTCATCTAAAGGTAGATGAAAAGTATCCATGAGAATCATGCTATGTGCAGTGCCGTGGTACACATATTCAAGAGAAGATAACAAGTGATGGGTACTCACATGATTCTTGTTTAATCATTAGGGAGGTGTATGGAGTGGATAGTGCACTCAAGGGATGAGCCCAGTAAAGAGACAAAGGGTGAGGTAGGACAATGAGTCAACAATAGAATGGTCGAAGATGCAATGTGTTAAGGGGCTCAGGTTTGGGTTTACCCTCAAGTGAGGATAAACGATAGGCACCCGATCCATAGGTATGAGTTATGATGTATGGTCCAAGCCAATTAGGAGTGAATTTTCCCCATTTACTTTTTTTTGCTTTGGTTACGTGTTGATTTTCTTTCAAGACAAGGTCACCGACTTGGAAGGTTCATTCATGAACACATTTGTCATAAGCACATTTGATATGTTGGTAAACTTGAAGGTGATCCAGAGTGTTAAGATGACATTCATCTAATAACTCTAGTTGTGCTAAGTGGTCCTGATGAAATTCATCATCAGTAAGCATGTCATGGAGAGAAATGCAGAGTGAGGGGATCTAGACTTTGAGAGGTAGAACAACCTCTGTACCGTAGACCAATGAAAAGGGTGTGGCCACAGTGGAAGTGTGAATACTAGTGGTATGCCCATAGGGAAAAAGGAATGTGCGTATGCCAATCCTTTCCAGTATCATCAACCACTTTCATGAGAATTTTGTTGAGGGTTTTGTTAGTGGATTTGGCTTGGCCATTGGTTTGTGGGTAATAAGGTGATGAGAAACTAAGTGAATGCCGAAGGCATCACAAAGTTTTTGCAATGTTTTGTTTTTGAATTGTTTTCCATTTTCAGTGATGAGGTGATGAGGAACACCAAAGTGAAAATGATGTGATGGTTAATGAACTCACATATTTTCTCAGCTTTTGTGGAGATGAGTGGTATGGCTTCCACCCATTTTGTGTAGTATTCAGTAGTAGTTATGATCCATTGATGGCATTGGGAAGAATGAGGATTGATTTCTCCGACAAGATCCAAACCCCATTGAGAGAAGGGCCAAAGGTCACGAGTGACCTGTAAGGCATGACTGGGTGTATGATGAAGGTTGGAATGTTGTTGCATTTCACACAATGTTTGACATAGTCACAACAATCATGGTTAAGGGTCACCAATAATAGCCTAGGTGAAGAATACGCTTAACAACAACAAGGCCACTAAAGTGACCTCCACATATGCCATCATGAACCTCCTTAATGGTATAAGGAATTTCAGAACTTGTGAGGCATCGTAAGAGAATACCATCAAAGCCATGCTTATAGAGGAGTCCCCCTAGAATGATGAAATGAGAGACCTTTTTAAGGAAGGTGCGTTGTCCATTACATGGGTGAGATCAGGAGGTAAGATGGAGAGGGAAAGGTAGTGAGTATTGTTTATACCAAAGGTCACTGGTCAGGGGTGTCATTTCCGATTGAGTAAACATCATGAGGTAAATAAGAAGGTGAATGGAGGCATTGTATGGTGACAAATATTTTGGAATCACAGGAGGGAAGTGGGTATTTGGGAAGCTAAGCAGCCATGGTATCTACAAATTTGTTGGTTGAACGTGGGATGGTTTGAAGGGTGTAACGATCAAAGGTGGTCAAAAGTATGTCTACATGATGTTTATACTTTTGAAGTATCTGTTATGACATTGGTACATACCATTGACTTGGTTTATGACCAATTGTGAATCACCAAAGATGTGGATTGATTTGACATCTAGGGCATATGTGGCCTGGAGACCTAGTATGAGCGCTTCGTACTGGCAATATTGTTGGTGCATTCAAAGTCTAGTTTGAAAGACAAAGGCATGGGTTCTCCATCTAGAGGAATGAGGATAACACCAGCCCCGCCCCCACGCTGACACTGGAACCATCAAAGAACAAGTGTCATTTGGTAAGGGGGTTCATCCAGGAAAAAGAGTAGAATTGACTCATCAGAAAGTCAAAATTAGAGGGTGGTCCCCGTGAAATAGGTGTGCACCACCTGGTTGGTCGGTGATAGCCTTGGCCCTTGATGGACTTTTGGTGAATGAATTTGAGGTCAAGATCAGCTAAAAGCATAAGCCATCACGTGTGCATGCTGATTTTGATAAGGTTTGGCACATGTACATGAAGTGTAAGGGATTCGGTGTTGGTCACGACATAGGTTTTATGGTTGAGTAGGTAATGGCGGAGTTTGGTGGCAATGAAAACTAAGGCTAAGAAAATATTTTCTGGATGGTTGTATCGGGTTTCATAGTCCAAAAGAGTATGGCTTATGTAATAAACCACCTGCTCCCTGTGTTGTTCATCGCGATGAGTGAGCATGGCTCCCAAGGAATGATCGGTAGCTGATATGTATAGGTAAAAAGGTTGATCATCTTTAGGTGGAATGAGTATGGGTGGTTGGAGAAGGTATTGTTTTAGGGCCTCAAAAGCTTTGTGATAGTCATCATCCCATTTAAAGGAGACATCCTTCCTAAGAAGATGATGAAATGGTTGACACCGATCAGATAATTGTGAAATGAAATGGTGAATGGACTGCAATTTACCTTGCAAGGCTATGGAGTTGTTTAAGGTTAGTGGGTGGAGGCATTTCTAGAATGGCCTTGACTTTAGTAGGGTCAACTTCTATACCATGGAGGGAAACAATAAATCCCAGAGTTCCCGAGAGAACCGTGAAGATGCACTTTTAGGTCAAGGTGACACAATATTTAATGAGGTGGTCAAAGATGGTTTCGAGGATGACAAGGTGCTCGGGCATGACATTTAGATTTGGCCAAGAGATCATCCACGTAATCTTCCAATATGTGATGCATGATATCATGGAAGATGTAAGTCATAGCACGCTGATATGTAGCACCAACATTTTTAAGGCCAAAAGGCATGACTCGATAGAAAAAGGTTCCCAAGGGGTAATGAATGTGGTCTTGTGCTGATCTTCTGGGCAAGAAAAATTTGGTTATAACCCGAGAAGCCATCCATGAGTGAGAGCATCTCGTGACCAGTGGTGAGGTCAACCAGTTGATCAATACCGGGCAAGGGAAAGTCATCTTTTGGGTAGGCTAGGTTGAGGTCATGGAAGTCCATGCAAATGTGGAGTCCCCCTATTGCTTTAGTAATAGGACAATGTTAGAAATCCAATGAGGATAATCAATGGGTAAGATGAAGGAAATGGAAAGAAGGCACTGAAGTTCTTCTTTGATGAGAAGAGAAATGCGAGGGTGCATTTTCCTCAGCTTTTGTTTGATAGGTTTGGCATCGGGAATGGTTATGATATTGTGGACCACTATGGTGGGGTCAATACCGGGCATGTCTACGTAAGACCAAGTGAAAGTGTGGTTATGATCTCAGAGAAAAGAAGTGATGGCTTCCTATTCAACAACATCTAAAGATTGTCGATCTTTAGGATGTGTGGGTCATCCTGAGTATGAATGTTGATCTCGATAGTTGATTCATTCAACATGGTTTGTGTCTCAGAGGGTAACGACCGATGAATATATGAGTCTTCTGCACCAAGGTAGGTGAGTATGGATTCATCATCCTGACATTGAATGATGTTAATTGTAGGTGTGTCATCATCGATCATCTCAGGATACAGGAATGGAGAGTGGAAGGGGCCTCACCTTCGCGTTGATAAGTCAAAGGCCCCAAGGAAATGGTGTTATAAAAAAAAAAAAGTTAGGGGGATAGATTCAGATCCATCGACTCTGGTGAGGGGGTGAGGGTGGTGATGAAGGTGGAGTGGGTGAAGGTAGTGATGAAGATGAAGGTGGAGGAGGGCTAGGGTCTTCAATGAGTTCAATGCGGGCCTATTTGGTAGGAGGTTCGGGGAAGCCGATACCACTATGGTCATTATGTTTGTGGGTGGTACATGGAATAATGGTATGGTGGCCTTGCTCATAAAATCCAAAACCAAAACCCTTCCCACACACAATGGTGCAGGAAGGTGTGGGTGAAAATGGTGATTGGTAAGTGATGGAAGTCAATGGAAAATGGGTGGGGTCATGATGGTGGTTTGTGTGTAAGTGGTAGTATCAAGTCCCCCATAGGTGAGACTAGTAATGAAGATGAGGAGGACCATAAAGGAGGCATTCTCCTATATGGTGATCATAAGTGAGGGTGTTGGTGAAGGCTTCCATACTGTGGAGTAAGGAATGTGTCGACACTATATAGGTGGTACTCCCCCAGTGAGTGAGGTTGAAAAACACCTTCCAAGGGATCTGGTGGTGGTATGTAGGTGGTATGGATGGATGATGTGTCGAGGTCGATGCAGAGGTGGAGTTAATGGATTGGGAAGCTAATGGGTCAGCCATGGAGGTTATAGTAAAGTGGTAGGAATGGAGGAGGTATGTGTGAAAGAAAAATGGGTGTAGGGGTAGGTGGAGGTGTAGGTGAAGTGGTATTGGTCATGGAGGTAGATGGCTTGATAGTGTATGAGCACATCATTGGGTCTGGTAAAGCATGTTGCATGTTTTGAAAGGTGATGGGTCACTGGAATGGTATAAGTGTGTCCTTCATGTTCAAACTTTACACAATGATGCAAAGTGGAAGGAACGCAACCCATGACATGGATCCAGGGTCTACCAAGCAACAAGTTATATTGGAATTCCCCTCCAAAACATAAAACAATTCTGGAACAGTGCGGGGGCCCACATGAACGTGAAGGATGACAGTGCCTAGTGTGGAGGTGATAGCATCATTGAATGAATGCAACATGACCGGATGTTTATGCATGTAATTTTCAGGTATGTGCATTTGAGAAAATGCATGGGATGAAATGATGTTAATGCTAGCACCTCCATCAATCATCACACGACATACCCGTATGTCATCAATGTGGACAGAGATGAAGAGGGCTGGGTCCGGGTCATCATTTTGGTGTGGCACGATCTCCTCCTCTGAGAAGCTAAGGGAGGCCACTTGGTGAACAAGGTGAGGTGAGGATGAAGGTGGTAATTTGGTGAGAGAGGCTACATGATGGGGTGTGATAATGGAGGCTATGGGTGTAGGGTCATTGGGTAAAACCTCAATAGATTGAAGAACCTCCATGAGGGCTTGACGATGGGATTCGAGGTTTGGATGAGGTCATATAAGGACATTTTGAGGGAGATTGGTGTAATTGTTTGAGCATGGTGTGATGTGTGATGCCATTAGAAATGGGGTATGGGGCCACGGATAGTTATTTTAGGTATGGGTGTAGATGGTATGTTGGGTATAGGATTGGTTGGTGGGTCAGTTGCCTTTTTTTTTTCCCTTCGCACATGTGTAGTGATGTGTATCATGTTGATTTGAGGGAAGTTGGAAAATGGAGAAGGGTGTAGGTGAGTGGTATAATGACATGAAGGGAAAAACCTACCGGAGGAGAAAACCCCGTGAGGTCACCTGGGTGCAATGACATTTGGGTGGTGGCGTGGCAAGTTCTCTCGATGTGAACCATGTTAATTTCAAATTTGAGGGTGGGTGGCTCTGTGAGAGTGGTGGAGGGTGGAGGTTGTGGTTGTTGAGTGGGCAAAGTGTGGGAATGGGTGTGTGGTGAAGCAGATCCTCATCGAGAAGGTCATCATCATCAAAGTTGGTTTTCGTGGACACAATTCGATAAGGATGGTTTTCAAGGGCAGCATTTCTCCACATCATGCCCGGCACATGATGGTATGCACAAATTTTTTTAGTATCACAAACCCTTTTGGCTTGGGTTTGAGGGGGTCATAAGGTCGAGAGTGGGTGGTAATGTGATAACAAGAAGTCTCGAGGAGGTTGGTTAAAATTTTGGCATAGGACCCCGCTAGTGGATCACAATGGGAAGTGAAATGTGGGTTTGGGTGTAGGTGTGGTTGATTTTTTCGAGGAACTATTTTTTTGGAAGAGTAGGAATGGGTCGAGCTATGGGTTTAGGTGCGTGGTGTGGTTTGAGGTATCATTGGGTTTGTTTGGGTAGGGGTATAGTAGATGGATGGGTAGGAGGGTGTGGGGTTGTTTTGACTACCTGTTGTGGGGTAGTGGGGTTTTTTTTTGGGTCGCACCTTGGGTAAAGGTGATGTGGGTGTATGAGGTCTAGAAGGAAAAGTAGATGGAGGAAGAGGGTGAGTTACCCATGGGGATAATGGGGGGTGTGGTGAAGGTAGATGATGTGGGTCATACTTGGGGTGTGAGGGACAATGACCAAGTGTAGTGGGTAGTGAGCAATAAGCAATAGTCAAGGTATTGGAGGTATTGGTGGTAAAGAGACTGTAGGTGTGGGTATAAGTCGTGTTGTGTGCCTGGGTAGGTTAGAGGTTTGTGAGGAAGGAATGGGTTGTTGTGTTATTGGTTTATGGATGGGTGAAGGGTGCTTGACCATGTTGGGCAGCTGAGGTCTTAAGGTAGATGGGACAAGTGTGGGTGTGATTGGTGTGGTTGGGGTATGAGGTCGATGAGTTTGTTTCTTTGGTTTGGGTGTCGAGTAGGTGTGGTATTGATGTTGGAGGATGTAGCTAAATCTAGTTTAATAGGTGGATGAGTAAGGCTGGTGGTCGGGGTGACCCCTAAAGTGGTAATAGGTTTAGTGGAGGCAAATGTTGTGGGTATGGGTTTGGGTTTAGATGTAGGTTGGGTTATGGGTAAGGGTGTGGTGTGAGTGCTAATGGGTATCATGGAAGGGGTTATGACAGTAGTGGTTGTATTTGGTTTGATGGGTCGAAATGTGTTTGGGTAGATAGTGGAGGTATCAGTGAGGGATCTCTGCATCTGTGTTGAGACAGGAGTAAGAGGCCCCCATAGTAAAGCCCTATCCACATAATCTAAGTGATCGGCCAAATGTGAGAATGACACACGTCTGTGGGTGGAGTTGGTGAGGACCTAATGGGAATTCCCATAAAATGCATCTTAGAGATGGGGAATTGGCCAGCCTTCACTTCCGTGGGTAAGAGAGCCGAAAGTAGGTCTGTTGGATTTTGGGTAGCTAGATGGAGAATGCTCGCCAAGAGGCAAAGGTATCTCAACCGGGTCTATGATGGGTGGAGGAGATGATGGGAGCTCCTCTATAAGTGGAGGAATGGATAGGTGCTCCTCTGGGGGAGGAGGTAATGGGTGCTCCTCTGTGGGTGGAGGAGGTAATGGGTGCTCCTCTATGGGTGGAGGAGGTAATGGGAGCTCCTCTATGGGTGGAGGAGGTATGGTAGGTAAAGGTTCTCTAAGTGGAGAAGCTAGGGGTGAGATGGTCTCAATGTTAGTGGAAGACCCCTCCGTAGGTGATGAAGGAGATGAAAGGTGTTCCTCTATTGGTGAAGGAATAGTGGAGGTTGGTTCCAATGTGGAAGGAGGATTTTGGGCTAGGATTTCCTCTATGGAAGGGATGTGAGGTAATTGAGAGGTGACAGGTACCTCGTTAAAGATAGCGTGAACCTCATGGGTATGGGTATCATGAGTGGATGTCTCACCGGTTTGATTGGATGAAGGGGCATGGTTGGGAAATGTTTTTTGAAGATTTGTAGATTTTGGTTGGGGGTGGCATTGGGATTATCCATAGTTAACTCACCTTTCTCGAGCATTTCTTGGACAATATTCTTGAAAGTGATGCAGTTTTTGCCATCACTATGACCCTTTACTCGATGATAGTTACAGAAATCATGTTCTTTATACCATGCGGGCATGGGGTGAGTAGGGTCAAAACCAGTGTGTGGTTTTATGGGTGGAAGGGTGATGGCTCTAGCTTTGATAAGATTTTCTAAGATAGAAGAGTAAGGTTCCCAATTGGGGTATATTTTCACTGCTCTTGTTTGAATTGAAAAGTCCTGGACAGGTGAGAGATTAGATGAGGGTGTAGCCTGATTCGATGGATGAGCTGGGCGGCCTGAGTACCACTGTGTTAGTGGTGCCCTTAGCTTTTGAATAATTGGTTTGTGGTTTGGAAGAGGAAGAGGTATCATTCGACTTGAATGCCGAATTCTTATTTCGTAATTGGATTTTCTTCTCTTCGATGGCCCGAATCTCTAACTTTCGTGCCATAGTGAATGCCTCATCGAATGTTCGAAGGTTTGGACCTGCAAGGTTGGGGAGATATGTCTAGTGCAAGCTCATGTGAAGAGCTCGATGAGTTCAGTTTGTGGCAGTTGGAAGGTAAGTTGATTGATCAGGCTGCACGCCAATGAGTGACAAAATATATGATAGATTCATCCTCATACTGACGTGTGGAATATAGATCTCATGGTAACCTTCTTGATGATATTGATAGAGAAATGATCCAAGAAGGCTTGGGCTACCTGATTGAATGAGAATATAGAGTGTTTAGGTAACCCACTATACCAATCTAATGCAGGTCCAAGTGAGGGACATGGGAAAAGTTCTCAAAAGCAAGGCATCATCATGAGCGATCAGATAACACCCATGTTTGAATGACCACAAATGTTGTTAGGGGTCTTCTTTGCTATTGAAATGATTGAATTTAGGCATTTCCCAATGCACATGGTATGAATGGATAGGAATGGATGGGTGAATAGGCTCATTGCAAATCTCATCATAGGTGAGAGTGTTGCAGGAGCCGAAACCGATGCCTCCAATGTCTGCATCTTGTCCAACATCAATTTAATTAGGTCATTGGTGGGTTGTGATGATTGGATGCCTCCTATAGTAGTGAGGAGGTTGGTTTTGGGCATATAATAGGGGTGGCATTCCAGTGTATGGGGCTGCCATGTAAGGGTGGTGGAGAAGAAGGTAGTGAAATAGGGGGTACGTACCCAGAATGAATAATGGATGAAACAGAGGTTATTGGTAGTATGTATATGGGGGTGGAAGGGTCGTGGTAACCCTAGTGGCAATAGGGGCTAATGATTGTGGAATGGAAAGAACCACATTCTGAAATGGGGTAGGGGTCACCAACACTGGAGGTGGGAATGTAGCTATAGGTATGTATGAGACATTAGGGGTGGATGAGGTTGTGTTTGGGGTAGTCATCGAGGGTATGGTGGATGTGATGGGTGCCACAGAGGTAAATGCATGGTAGTCATAGTGGGTATAGAACCTAACTATGAAATGACTGGGGGTAAGGTGGATGTGGGCAAAGCATGGAGCCTAGATGGGGCCGATGTGGAAGTGGGTGTGAGAGTCGGGGGATAGATATGGGCATGCCATATATCAACTGACCCGAGGCATCTCGAGTGGATGAGTGGGAAAGGTAAAACTGCAAGGTGGCAGGTTCTGGTCAAGGAGTCATGTGAACTCCTCATCTCTAGTAGTGATAGTAGTAGGCTGGATGGGATCCATGGCTGGTGATAAAATAGAAGGTGGTGAAGGACTAGGTGGGAGTGGTTGGCAATTGGCATGGAATACGAGGGGCTTTTTGTTTTTCGGGTCACACCATGTGAACCAAGATTGATCAGTAGGGTGCTTTCTCATAAATGATACAGAGAACAACAGGAATAGGTGAATCTGGTGATAAAAATGGATGAAGTAACAAATGGTGGCTGGAATGTGAAAAAAGCTAACCGATGCCAAGTTAGGAAAACGACGTCGGTCAGGGTAACCATCACCTGGTCACTATAGAAAATGGACAGTGAGTAAACAATGAGGCAAAAGGTAAAATCTGATAGGTATGCCAAATATGAAGATGTTTAAAATGTCAATGGGAATAATGACAGTGACAGAGACTGTGAAAAGTGGAAGAAAGTGAAGTAAAATGTCCTTTTGAGTAGGTTAGCAAAAGGACCTGGAACCGACGTTGGTTGGGTATAACCGATGGCGGTCAGAGGTAACCGATGATGGTTACTGTGAAATTGAAACAATGATGAAAGAAAGTGGTTGTGAATTAAAATCTGATGTAGAATCAGACCCAGAATTCTAGGAATGATGATGATATGGCCCAGCACACTCAAGTGAAGCGAATACACCAGCTATGATGAGGAGCATGCAAGGATGAACAAAAAAGTGATGAACGTGATCTCTCACCTCAAAATGCAAGCCAAGCAAAAACACTAAGAAAATGTGATCCTAGGAGTGCCTTTTCTATTATGTTTGTTTAGCTTATGCTATTTAGGGACTGACACATGAATTGTGAAATAGAGTTTTTGGTGAGGATGGCTTCCTACAAAGAAGGAGATCTAAAAGGTGAGGTTTCAGGTATGTTATGGTGGGGGTGGGCTTCACTCTGAAGTATGACTCGACAGAGCAGTGAGCTGGGTGCCCACTGTGTCGTGATCATGTGATCACCTACAACTTCTTCTAGGTAGGATGTTGTTTAAGAATGTATGTATTTTGAATTTTTGTGTGGTTTGGTAAGACTCAGAGAAAGAGAAAAGGATAGAAGTGCTTTTCTATGATTCATTTTGTCAACCATCAGCTGGTCATGACTTCCAGCATATAGGTTGCCCTCAATTAATGTGAGCTAATGCAATAAATCAGAATGGAATGCACTTGTTTTTAAACCCAAATCAAAAATGTGAAATTGGATGACACAATAAGATGAAGAGGAAGAGGGATGCTCTTTCACTACAATGCAGAAAACATGAAGAAATGATTCTTTTTAATTACACCAAAAGAAAAGTTTCCTTTAGAGAAAATAGAAAGAGAGAGGTGGATTACAAGGAAGAAAATTAGTGTGTATGCTTTTTAGAAGGGAAACAAACACACAATTTTTTCCTAGGAATGAATGAAATGCAAGGAACCCGGATGGGTCCCACTGGTGTGCCAAAATGTTTCACCTTTTTCTTAGATTGTTTTTTGAAGTGTGTTGAAAATAGATAGGGTAATGGGGCATAGGAGGAATACCTATTCAAATGTCGCATTTGATGGGTTGTTGCACATGCGTGTATGACTTCCGAATCCACAACTGATCGTGAGAGCTTCCTTTTGGCTAGGAGGAACTACCTGTAATGAAAACAAGACCACCATAAGGAATTAAACAATATGGGCAGTGAACTACCTAGTGTGAGCTAGATCCGAGAAGTATGATACTTCCTAGATGGATCATCATCCACTATTTTAAACAATTCAATGTTGTAAACAAAGTAAATCCTATTGTTATTTTAAAATGATTTAGGTATCTCACTTAAAAACACAATAAGAAATAGATCTAATCTAACAGGCTAAGCTAGAATAGAATCCAAAGGTCAAATGATTGGTTCTGGGTCTCTGCAGGTCTGATAAAGGTCTCAGTAGATCACAAGTGAATGAGGGTGAGATAAAATTAGGTGGGTAGGTCTCTATTTAGGGCTGTGTGGGAAAACACAGAGACTGGTGTCAATCAGGGGTGACCGACGGTGGTTAGGTATAACCGGTGCCAGTTACTGTGAGATCTGGAAATGTCACATAACAGGTTGGGGTCTCCTTTGTGATTACACAAAGGACTTTGGTTGGTCGGGACGAGGTATTGGTGAGTGACTGGAGTAGGATTTTTGTGAGGTTTTAATGGGTATACGGAGGTGAAAATGTGGAGAAGGTCAAGGAGCAAGATAAACAATGGATGATAAAATGATGATGAAATGAAATAACCAGAAAGTATGATGTTGTACTTACTTGGATTTCATTCCGAAGGCCTGTGTGTGTGAGGGATGGAGGTGTTGATGATGGGTTTCAAGGGTCAAGCAAGTGATCACCAACTGAAGAAAAGCTTTGCATGGGCTGCATGTACACTCCTCTTTGCTGGATAGATAGATCATGTCTGGGATGGTCAGGCAGAGAAGATGCTCAATCTCCTTCCTCGATGTGAGTTTTTTCACCGGAATTGGCTCTCAAGATGTGTTATCTCTCTGAGATGTGTTCTTTCTCATCAAATTTCTCCCAATGTTTTCCAATTCCAACTTCCAACTTCCAACCTTGAGAATAAGGTTGTTTTGGGGTTAAAAGGGGTAACCGATGGTGGTCCGGCTTAACCGGTGATGGTTAGGGGTAACCGACGTTGGTCAAGGTGGGATTTCCTAGGTTTACTAAACTAGGGAGATCCTCCTGATTTCCTCGATCTCATGTCATTATCCCATGGATTAGACTGGGAGCTTCTTGTGAGCATGTGGGAATGTGGTTAGAGGGAATGTAGGCATTGATTTTTAGGGTTTGGGTAAGTCTTAGTTAGTTATGGGAACTTGCTAAGAATAGGTCTTAGGTTGAGTTGGCTTGGTGAGGTGTCTAAGTGAATTATATGTGTGGATATTATTTAAATAAGATATTTAAATAATAAATATAGTGAGGATAATGCATTAATTTAATTAAATTAATTAAATTAATATTAGTGGGGTGAAGGGGGTCATGGCTAGGTAAATGTAATAAAGGGTGCTTAAGGCAAGAGAATATTATTCCCTTACTAGGAGAATGGTTGTGGGAGAAGGTATCACACACTAGAGGGGAGCGTGAGAGGAAGGTTCTACATGCTAACCTCCCTCCCCACAAACTTAACTATGACAAGGAGATCACTTTAAATGTTGTTGTAGATGGTTGGATTCTAAGCAATATTCTCATTGACACGGAGTGCGAGAGGTCAATGTTCTAACTCTATATTCCTAGCATAAAATGGGAAGGATTGCATTACAACCATCTTCAAATGTGTTATTTATGGAAAAAAATACAAAGGAAATGCCAATTATAATCTTGAAGGATGCAGTTATTACTATTGAAGGCCAAGTTCACTAGAGAATTTAAAGTCTTGCACTAGCCAATGTGGACAAATTTCCTACATTACTTGGGTGTTCCCCTGGTGTTTTACAAAAACAATGTTGGCCTACGGTTTAACAAGGAGTATATAAGTTTTTGAACAAGGAAGAACGGGTCATCATCCCCTTGAGAGTGGGAAATCAAAACCCTATACTAATCCCTTGGGAGAAGAATTCCTTGATAGAATCTATGTGCACTCTATTAGAGAACACAGAGATAATTATCCTACGAAGGAGTTATCCAATTTGAAGACACTCAATCTATCGGTGACACAACTAGTGTGACATGTGACAATTGGGCACATGGGACTTATGAATTAATTGGATGATAGTTGAGAGGATCCCTAACAAAGGTAAAAAGGCATGCTTGGTCAAGTACTTAGGAGGAAAAAGAATTTACCAAGTTACTATGTAGGAGAAAACCTTGATAATTTCTTACAACAAATCGAGGCTTAGTGGAAAAATGAGAAAAAAAGAAGAGGGATGCTAAGCTATAAACTACTCAGGACTATAGTATGTTGGTGGGCTACACATTATGAGAGAATTCTAGAATGACTTGAGGTGAGTGTCGCATTCTCTATTAAGTTCTCTAGAAGTAATGTGCCCACTATCATATGATACTACCATGACAAGGAACCCACCTCATTTCATCTACAAACATGTGAGAAGGCTTGGAAAGAAGGAACAAAAGATTTACCACCTTCGTTATGGGTGCATAAGTTATATTCCACCTTACAAGGCTATGTCCACACATGGTATATTCACTGGAGATGCGCCATCGAGAGAAAATGGAAGTTTTAAGATTTAGTGGTTGATCTCATTCAAGATTTTGAGTATCGGAGAACAAATCCATCAATGGATAAGGCATTACAAGTGGTCAAGTTCCTTACAATGGGACATAATGCTATGTAGGAAGATAGGATACTGGGGTTATTAGGTGAACCTGGTTTGGAGACGCACTTTGATGAAGAGGAATCAGAAGAGATACAGCTTGAGCATGCATGCATGGAAAAAGAAAAAGGAAAAATGGTCTATGTGATAGATGGTGAAGAAATAGAGATTTTGGATGTTAAGAATTATAAAGGTATGTGTGAAGTCATGGATAGTGCTGATAAGTGAGCATGTGCCTACCATGAGCCCTTGAAGACAAAGAAGGTTAACATTGGTTCGTGAGGTAGAACCTAAGGAAGCTATCATTGGGGATTATTGGTCAGAGAAAGAAGTTTCTAAGATCATTAACCTTTTATGTGAGTTCAAGGATTTGTTCCTCGCGTGGGTACCATAAGCATAAAGGTGTTCACCACTCCTCGTGGGGAAATGAGGATCAAGTTTAAGGAAGGTTCATGGTCGATTCGAAGAGGTCGTATCGGATACATCCAAATTTGCGTGTATGGGTCAAGGAGGAGATAGACAGAATTATCACTTCAGGCATCATTAAAGTCATTGAGTAATTACAATATGTGAGTCTAATGGTAATAAGCATTAAGAAGGATGGGAGAATGAGGATCTATGTTGATTATAGGGACTTGAATACAGTGTGTGTCATTGAACCTTTTCCAACCCCTTTCAGTGAAGAAATTATGGAAGGAGTATCTAGGCACGAGGTCTATTCTTTCACGGATGGGTTCTCAGGGTACCACCAAGTTAGAATTGCAAAGGAAGACTAGGAGAAGACAAGTTTTTCCACTGAATGGGGAATTTTTTTCCTACAGATTATGCCTGTTGGATTGAAGAATATGCTTGTTTTATTATCGCGCATCATCATGGTACAAGTATTTCAGGGACTTCATCCAAGAATTTATTCAAGTCTACCTCGGATGAATAGACTATATATGGGCTAGTAAAAGACCATTTTGATAATTTGAGGCTGATGTTTGAGAGATGTTAGTAGTTGAGGATATCCATCAACATTAAGAAATGTGTCTTTACTACTCCATTGGGAAACGTATTAGGGCATATTATATGTAAGAAAGGCTTATTGGTGGATCCTACCAAATTTGTAGTTATTGTGTGATTAGAGGAGCCTACCAAAGTTAGAGTGTTGTGTGTAAATTACTTGTGCATACAAGGTACTACAGAAATTTATCAAGGGATATGCCAAGATCGCGCCCTGGAGGAATTACTTAAACACAAAATTTCCTTTCACTAGAGAGAGGTGTAGCAGAAGGCATTTGACACTTTGAAGGATAGGATTGTCACTGCACCCATATTATGCTTTCCTTCTTGGGATAAGCCCTTCCATGTACATGTTGATGCCTTAGGGAAAACCATTGGAGAAGTACTAGCACAACTTGGTGAGGGGATTATTGATCACCCCTTGTGTTTTGCCAGTAGGAAGTTGACACCAGCAGAACAAAATTACACAACTACTAAGCATGAGAAACTATCCATGATCTACGAGCAACATATGTTCGAGGTAGTATCTACTAGCGACACCATTCATATTCTACACGGACCACATGACATTGAATTACTTGGCGAAAAATCCCATTCTGTAAGGGTGCATATGTCGTTGGGTCTTGTTATTTCAGAATTTGAGTTTTCAGTTGTGGTAAAACTAGGAAAAAGTAATTCAGGACCTGATCATTTATCAAGAATTGACTCAAGGGAGGATGCATAAAGTATTGAGGATACAATTCAGATGTGTAACTATTTAGGTTATAGAGCACACCCCTCAAACTTAGAGGATATTGCAGTATTTATGAAAATAGGTGTGGCTTGGGAAGGAATGATGGGTTTTGAGAGGAAGTCATTGGCCATACACACCTTGCCTTACATGTTGATTAGTGGAGATTTATACAAGTTAGGTCATGATGAGGTTCTGCACCGATGTGTGTTAGAACATGAGCGCGTTGTAATTATGGAGGAAGCACATTATGGGATTGTAGAGAGAACACTATGTAAGAAATTCTATTGTGTGGAAGATTCTACTTATAGGGTTTTGTGGGAAAGTATCTACCAAGATTGTATTGAGTTTTGAAACACAAGTGACCATTGTTAGTGCCTTGAAAACCCGGAAGGAGGATAAAAATTCCCTTGTGACAAATAACTGAATCTGAACCATTTGAAAAATGGGAAATTGACTTTGTAGGACCTATTGCACCTATCATGTGAAGGATTGGTTCATGCTACATCATCACTTGCACTGATTAACTAAAAATTTGGAAGAGGCAACACCTACAAAGGATTGCACTATAGTGATAATAGCTAGATTTCTTAGGAAAACATAAACAACATGTATGGAAATCCATTGATTTTAACAAGTGATAGGGTAAATATTTTCGAATGAAATGGTCAGGAGTTTTGGTAGATTTTATGGTGGCCCATCACAAGACCACCCCTTATCACCCCCAAGAAAATGGGACTTTTGAAGCATTTAACAAGATACTAAGTCACACGTTAACTAAAATTTGTGACATGCAAAGACAAGTTTGGGATGAAAAGGTATTAGTCGATTCTATGGGCATACATGACAACCTATAAGAGATTGAAAAATGCCACACTATTTCAAATGGTGTTTGGTGTGGAGGTTGTTTTTCCAGTTGAATTTATGCTACCATTATTGAGTATAACGACGCAGAGTATTGGTTGCTAAACAAGTGATGGAATAGAGGATTGATAAGTTAATGCAACTAGATGAAAGGTGATCACTTGTTAGATGGAGTCAAAAGACAAAGAAGAAAAGACAAAAAGTATGGCATGATCATCATATCAAAAACAAACAATTTGAGGTTGGGCAGATGGTTTTGTTATATGACTCTAAATTTATGTGCCATCCTGAGAAGTTGAAATTCCATTGGTTGGGACCATACATCATCTCGTACATCCTTGATTCAAGCACTTTCTAGTTATAAGCATTGGATGGGATGAGATTACTAGGTCATTTCAATGGAAGTAGGTGAAGCCCTACTATAAATAAGTCTTCCTTGTGTTTGTAAATAAGGTAGTTTTTCCCGTCTAGCCTAGGATTTCCCTTAATGCATTTTCTTTTCTTGTGTTTCCCTCTTGTTGCATGTCTCCTTTCCATTTGTGTTTTTTTCACCTTGTGCACCGGTAACCACATTACTTTCTAAGGTTGTGTATGTAGAGGACTACGCATTTATTTTAGTGTGGGGTGGAGTAGATAGAAGCTAGAAGTGAAATTTTTGAGGGCCGGATTGAAAGATCAAAAGTGTGTAAGGTAAGAAAATGTGTGGAAGAAATGGTGGATAAATAATTTTTTAGTGTCAAGAAGGCTCTAACAAAAACCACATTCAAAGGATGAAAATCACAGGAATGACATGAGGTAGGCGAGTAAAAAAATCAAGACGATAGAAGAAAGTGCCTTTAACGTTGTAGACGCGCACGTAAGAGTTTTCATTTAGTAAGGATTTTTCATGCCGGAAGGTTGTAGAGGTTTTTTTTTGTGAAGGATTTTGCACGTGGGAAAGGGATCTTAAGGTTAGATTTAGTGGAAAAATATGCATTTAATTCTAAGTATGTTTGTAGGTGGCATAGCATTTATTGTTGGAGAGGATCAAAAACGCATGCTATTATTTACCTTACTATTAAAAATTGAAGAGATATTGTGAACTAGGGCATCCACAAAGAAATATTTTTGTGAAGGAAGAAGAGTAAAATTTTAAATTTCATGACTAGGGTGATCGGAAAACTAGAGTAGAGGGAGCAACGGGCATAGGGAGGTTTCATTTTTAAGTACATCGTCTTATGGAATAATTTTCTAGGTTAGGGTTGTACAACTAGGGAACAACAATAGAAGGATTCTTTCACGGAGTTAAGCCACAAATTTGAGAAGAGTGAGGAAAAGGAGAAAGGAAGAGTTGTTTTTAAACCTGACAAGAAAATGGCACCAAAGAAGGCAACCGTTTCACATAAGAAGGGCAAGGGCAAGGGAAAATAGACTACCACCACCAGTTTTAATGAAGAATGGTATGTGGAGATGTAGTACCCAGATGGGGTGTTACTTGGGAAAGAATGGGTATCCCATGTAAGGAATATGGCCGTAAGTGACTACAATCATCGCACAAGTACTACGAGAGAAGGAAATGGCACTAGAGATGGCTTTTCCAACAAATAAGAGGACACGGAGGATGCCAATTTACTGGAATGAAGTGAAAGTAAAATTGGAGAAGGTCGGGTTTTTAAAACTATTTGAATTTCCCTATTTTGGAAAGCCCTTGAGCAGTTATACCAATGGTTGATTTCACACGTACATGAAGACCAATTCTATTTTGGGGTTGCTTGAGAATGTGCATATCTCCCCAATTCATCTCCAATTTTACCATCCTTATCTGTGAAGGAGATTCATTGGATGATGACCTGGAGGATAAGGAGGCTATGAAGAAAACCGTGGAGAAGTATGCCTACAAAAAGGGGTCTCGCTACTTTGACATCCCCGATATCTCGACCAAAGTGATGAGAATAGTAGCATGCACTCAAGCTAACCAAGCTAAATCGGAAAGAGAGGTGGACATAGGTAAACAAGGTATCGATTAATGTATGCCAGAAAATTTTAGAAGGCACCATCTATAACCTATATGTCTACAATTCAGAAGAGATCATCAGAGATGCACAAGAAGGAGATAATATTATGTTTAGAAATGTTCTCCTCACCATCATCTTCTTAGAAATTGGAGTACCCGATGGGCCAGAGATTTTTTTGTGGGAGTATCCAAATGAAGACCCCCTCCATGAAGACATTTGAGAAATATACATGCGACACCAAGATGGCCACCCATAAGGTGCACACGGAGAAATGGTATAAGAAAATGTGTGATGCATTTGGGGTTGAGTGGAGGATACTAGAATATTTGCCAGCTCTAGTAGAAAGAGAAGTTGAGTTCATTTTCTATCACCACTACGCATTGGCGGGAGTTCACATTGATGGATTTGACCAAGATTCCATGATGCAAATTGTCATTCTCCTTCACCATGTAGTATTTCCCAATCGAGGTCAATCACTTAAAGGAAGCTAAAATTATAAGGTTCAACCTTAACGAGGTGGACCAACACTGCTGCAATTTTCGAAGGAAGTTGATATACCCAAAGAAGCATACCTATGTGGAGAATTATTTCTCCCACGAGGTGCACATGATAAAACCCTTGACACTTCCAATTCTGGAAAGACCACACGGAAGGGTATACTTGTGCATTAGGCCCAAGTATGAAAAGGGTGCTTACTTGGAGAATGATGTCTCCATCCTAGAGGATCCCACTGGTAGAAAGAAAGCTGCACCAAAGAAGAGGGAAAGGGAAGAGACCCTGGAGAAAGAGGCACAAGAGAAGAAAGCACCAAGTGTGCAGAACAACACAATCTGTGGGTGCGCTTATAGGTAGGTGCCAATCCAAGCACATACGCGTGTAGGAAAAAGTCTCCCATCAAGGAGAAGGAAAATAAACACTGCTAGGGAAGAGGTGACAAAATAAGAAGAGTCACCTAGAAAGGAATCACCTATTGAAGAAGAGGAATAATCCCTAGTAAAGAAGAAACAAAAGGTGTTAGGAAGGCATACTCGAAGGAGATGGAGAGATTGGAGGCCTATAGGGGCAAGAGATATGATGATGAAGATGAAGAGGTTCAAGACCATCCCGTGTATGATGTACATGATTCAAAAGAAGAAAGAAATGAAGAGAAGAATGGAGGTGAAGAAGATATTCACAAGTAAAGGGGTGAGAGAGGAGGTGAACATGAGAGATAAAAGGACCCTAAGCCTCACCAAGGAGCAAGTAGAAGAGGTCTGGAGAGAGAAGTAGGTGGCATTATCAAGAACTTGGTGGAACAGGAGGTAGAGTGAAGCACAGATGAAGTGTTGAAGGAAATAGAGGAGGAAAGCATGGGAAAAGAGTATGGCAGCATGGGCAGAGACCCCAACTTAGAAGTAAGCTTTCTAAAGGTTACATGCATAGGATGAAAGAACATAGCAAAAGGGAAAGGAATGGGTTACATCCATGATCCAAACAAAGTGCTACAAACACATTTCTAGAGCACCATTCTGATAGACCAACTCCTAGAAATGTCTTCATTTGAGGAAGAAGGCATGTACCCCTGAACCAGGAAGATGTTATCTTTAGAATTTGAGTCCCATGTTGATGAACCTGAGTTCAAAGTTAACCGGGGTGTTGATGAGGATGCCAAAAACAAAGTTATAAACCCTATGGTAAATGCTAAAAACTTGTCGATGAGTAAGTCTCAGTAATGCGCCAACAATGTTTGAGTTGAAGTTAAGGAAAGACACTTTGTAAGGAACGATAGTGTGAGATTCTAAGAAGGGGAATTAGAGAAGAAAAAGGAAGAGCTCATTGAAAAGAGAAAGGATCTGAAGCAGGAGGAACTAATCGTGCACAGTGTTTCACAGAATGTTTCGTTAGGAATAGAGTTGCTTATCCTTTCATTCTCTTGAGAAACAGATAAGGGTTAAAGCTAGGAGGAATACCTGTTGAATGTTGGGAAGGTGTGCGCGTACCGTAGAGAGATCAGATCGATTGTGAAGAACTCCTTTTTGTCTGGGAAGGACTACCTGTAAGTAAGAATACAAGACCACCAGATCTTAATTAGACAATAGGTGAGGGAACTGCCTTAGGCCCAGGAAATATTAGACTTCCTTTCGAAGGTGGTCAGTTCCCCATTTGATATGAATTAAAGCAAAATGATAACAAAGAACTACAAGATAATACTTACTGGTTCCTGATGAAGATATAGGTCCAAGGAATGTGGTGGTGATAGTAAGGCTTAGTTGGGATGATCCGGTATTGGAAAGCGAGTTGATGAAGCTATCCTCAGTCTTTTCCAATGCTTGAATGAAGGTGATGAAGTGATCCAGTTTCCCGATTGCGGTCTCAAACTCGATGCTCTTCTCTGTAACCTCTTCGCTTGTTTCACTTCTCTTTCCGCCCAAATGAAAATCTAGATCCTTTCTTTTTGGTTGGGGAGGTCATTAACAGGAACCGATGGCAGATTACGAACCATGTAGCAAGCGGCAATCAGTAGGAACAATGCGGTTAGGTCAACATGGCTATTTTTAGTAAAACAACCATCTTTCCCTCCTTTTCTCCCGAGGGATCGGTTGTGGGCTTGGTCAAGTCATTATTTGGCCGTTTTGGTGCAGTGAGGGTGATGATTCATGGGTGTGGGTCCAGGCCAAGTCATAGGTCTTAATTAGGTTGGTTTAGGGTTAGGGCTAGGTCATAGTGAGGTGGCGAGATGAGGTGGTGGGTTTGGAGATGTGGATTTATTAATTATAAGGTAATTAATAAATCATTAGGTGTGTAAGGCTTTAGGTGGTGAGGTAGGATTAGGTTGCGGGGACGAGATACGGGGTAAAATGGCATTGTAAGACCCAAATTTGGTGTCTACATTTTCCCCTTTTGTCATGTAGCTTGTATTTTAAAGTTGCACCGACAAAAATAAAGGTTGGTTGCCTTGATTAAGGGTATAGTAATCCCCCTCAAATCTATCATAGATTGAGGTGACGTGAAATCGGGGATAGGGTTGATAAAGGGTGAATTATGATGAGATGATGGTAAGGTAGTGGAGTAAGTTCAAGGAGGTAGACGCACATTGAAATGCAAAGAGTATACGACTTGGGTAGTACGAATTGAAGACAAAAGAAGCAATTCATAGGCAAAGGTTGATAGTTTATCCAAACAAGGTTGATATAATCCTCGGTATCCAAGGCATAGGAAGTAGCTCGGGGATATAATGGGTAAGGTACCGGAATGTTTAGGCATGTTCGGCAAGCAAAATGGTTGGTTTGGTTGAGATAAACATCACGGTCTCGGTCTACAGAAAAGCTGGTTGGTGATCAATTCAAGTATCCTAGTCATGCTAATACATGAATAGGTGAGCTCGATTTAAAAATAGCTACATTATGGGTGGATAGAATCGTAATTTGTGGGCTTCGGTCGAGGTACTTAATGGTGCAGCCATGGGTCGGCCGATTGGTTAGTTGTGGCCTTGGGTTGGGCCAAGTGATGGGGTGCGGCCTCGGGTCAAGCCGGTGGTTTGTTGTGGCCTTGGGTCGGGCCGATTAGTTTGTTGCGGCCTTGGGTTGGGTCGAGTGATTGGGTGCAACCTTAGGTCAGCTGGTTGGTTTATGCTACGGCCTTGGGTTGGGCTGATTAGTTTATTGCGGCCTTGGGTCGGGCTGATTGGTTGGTTGCGCGCCTTGGGTCGGGCCAATTGATTGATGCGGCCTTGGGTAGGGCCGATTGGGTGGTGCGGCCTAGGGTCGGGCCGATTGGTTGGTCGCGCCTTAGGTTGGGCCGATGGGGTGGTTGCGCCTTGGGTCGGGTCGATTGGGTGGTTGCGGCCTGGGTCGGGCCAATCTGGTTGATTGCGGCCTTGGGTTGGGCCGATTGGGTGGGTGTGGCCTTGAGTGGGTCGATTGGTTAGTTGTCGGCCTTGGGTCGGGCCAATTGATTGATGCGGCCTTGGGTTGGGCCGATTGGGTGGTTGCGGCCTGGGTCGGGCCGATTGGTTGGTTGTGGCCGTGGGTGGGGCCGATGGGGTGGTTGCGGCCTTGGGTCGGGCGATTGGTTGGTTACGGCCTTAGGTCGGGCCGATGAATTCAAAATAAGGCTATTTAGCAAAGCCGGGGGTAGGCGATGTGGTGAAAAATGGAGATTGGTGGATAAGGGACAAAGGTGTAACATCCTCATTTTATACCTTAGAACAAGTGAATTTTTTTTTTTTTTTGATAATTGCATCCCGGTTCTAAATACATAATTTAGAACTCACAAATCAAATAACCATTCTTATAACAGACAACCATATGCACTGTAATGACTCGGAGTACCTTCGATCTATTCATTCCATGACTAATCTCACCGATCTATTCATGAGTAATAAGAGTTGGTGTTTTTATTTAACACTTTACTCTTGCGGTTCTCTTCCCTACTGCGGGATTCATAATGCTCTGTGGCCCAGGAACCTAACTCGAATAATCGTTACCATTATTCATCAAAGATCTCATCCCTTAGACTAGGTGAATTAGGACAACGCAATCAGCAACTTGTGATACTTTAGCCAAAGATTTGAAACATATTGTTTATGTCTCGTATTCCTTAACGGCATACTCGCCAACTGAATACGCCCTTCACCCCATTCTTATGTTATATAGAATGTCTTATACCGACTTCTGTCAGTCCTTCCTATCACAACTTAATCACTCGGAGAAAGATTAACAAGGTGATAATGTTATATGGATGCCCACGAGGATTAGGGATACGATGACATACTGGTTTAACCCTGCAGTTAAACCAGTGTGTCATGATACCCCGAATCTCCTAGGCAGCCTTATAACATGACCACATTCCTAATCGGTCCCTGAGTAACTCGTTCGAGATCAAAGTGTAAATCTTAGCGATCAATGCAAAGGGTGTCGTCATAAGTCACCTGCATTGTTGTAACTTCGAGAAGATCCTAATCTTCTCGGAGGTACAACCCTGCAGTTGACTTGTGTCGTCAACCTTTAAATCCACCTCGAAAAGATCTACTTAATAAAAATATGCGTTACGCACTTTGAGTTTAAATTACTTAAAGACTTTTCCCCTAGGGTTAGTCTTTCCCGATCCCTGGATTCTTCGTCTTAAGATGACCTTCCTCAATAAAACCCATTGCATGGTGGAGATATTAAGGCTAAGGTCTCATCAAGGAGTTATTAGAATACACATGATTCTAAAACAACAGAATTGGACAATATCTCATAACCTTCACATGAGATTGCCATCTGAACCCCATTAGATTTATATCAGTTCTCTTAACTGAATTTATATCATACTTATTAGCATCAAGATATAAATGATTAAGAATCCAATTTAATGTTGTCCTGTCATGCTCAGGACTAGGGATTAGTAATTTAATTCAGCTTGATTAGTGTTCTGCTTAGGTTCATTTTAACCCTATCTTTTAGAAAGACAATGATTTAAATTTTAATTTAGCTTTCGATAGAACAAATGAGAACTACTAAACACTCATAAGAATTCAATCACATTTTCTTTAAGCTTTTATTGACAATCACAAAAGCATCCAAATTACACAAAGATAACATTGCCACTCTGGTATATAAACCGAAGAAGGTCAACTATCAGAATTAAGAATACAACACATAAGTATCAAATACTTATTTCCATTCCTTTCATAACTATACAATTACATTTTATGCAAGCAGCATACTTGATACAATGCTTAACGGAAAAGAAACATCTTTCCACATATAGTACATTTAGAAAATCAAGCTGTAATTCATTATAAATCAAATTAAACAATCTGATCATCCTGTCAGATCTGCATTGCTTTTACCACTTACGGCAACCATCTGCAAAAATAGTCAACATGAGTCAGTTCGATGAACTGAGCATGATAAGCACTAACTTTTAAAACAATTGCAATCCGTCAATTGTTTTCATTAAACACCCTGTTTAAATGAGATCAATTATCCAAACAAGTAAACATATTCAGACTATGCCTTTGTAATACAAAAATGACTACAAACGTGTAACTCTATCATCGTTACAGAATAGTCCTAAACATTTCTCAAATATTTCATCAAATATTAAGAATCAAAGAACGAAAGTATCCAAACAATTATCTTGAATCCAAGATCAGCAACATTGGACAGATCGTTACTTTCATCAGAAATGGAATATCATAGCAAATCGTGATTCCATCAATAAGATACAAGAACAATTCCAACTGTTAGACAGATACCAACAAGTATTAAAATAATAGAAGAGAAAGAAACAAATCATTCACACTTCCCTTCACACAAGTTCACTACTGTACCGTCTCCACATATGGAAAGCATTCATCCAGTATGTATACGAACAAGTCCGACAAACCACAAGAAGAATCACTGTCTTAATAAAAATCGAACACAGCAAAAACTCCTGTACAGTGGCTAACACGTCAATAGTGAAGTCTATCAACCAAACAGACTCTACAAGAAGCGTTAAACAACATGAAAATCACCACATTGCCTGTCGAGGTGCAGTCGACGGCTTTTAGATCAGTCCAGCTCAAGGCAGGATAGTTATGCAACAGAAGACAAACACGCTTCAATCCCATATATCAACCTATAGCCCAATGCTAGTCCCTTTTATACACAGCAAGGCTTTTCACCCAAGTTCGAAATCAAAGAACCTCTAGTATATCACGGTCAACAACAGACTTCATTGCATTAAGCAATTTGATGTTTCCTTAAGACTATGCCAAGACAATCACACAAAATTTCCGAAACATACTCAGTCTCAATCGGACTGGAATAAACGGAAAGGAATATAGCATATCTATTCTCACCTGGGCGCATTCAAGTTTAAAGTATGGTATCCGCGACTCACTTCAACAGAGCCAGGACACATGATAATTATCCATACTCAAGGAACTCAAACAGTGACAAAACGACAGTGTCCCAAAAATCAGGTTCAATATGAGACTAAAATACAGGTTACCTTCCAAGAATTCAACTGAATCCGAACAACAGTAACCAGACAAATAATTGCATATGATTCCATCTGAGCCCATCAACGGTGCATAATAAAAATCAGACAAAGCAAATCTAATTACTGATTCAAAACAAGGAATCCGACTGAACCCTTGCCAATTATTTTTACACAAATTTGCACAGAATGTCGATGTAAAAATACACCTAAAGAATCTGTACCACAAAATCCTTGCGATACGAAGGTTTCCTTACAAAAATAACAGAGGTCTAAGTACATGTTATTCCCTCAAGTCACTGGCTCATCAATCACCAATATTCAATTATATTTAACTTGAACAGAGGTCCAAATATAAATAAATCATTCAATCGACTCCGCAGAGTCGTTCTGATTACAACAAAAATATGAATATATACATATTGCATACTGCTAACGGGTTGAAACCCAGAACCACAAAGCAAGGAATACACAATTTCCAAAAAGGGTCGCAACGAAATACAGAAACACAATAAGTTATTCGTTCAAAATAACTTAAAATACCATAGCGAAGCCCTACTAGGTTCTGTATCCTTCACCAATGATAACCACCACAAACTTGCAAAGAAGTCCAACAAGACTGAACATTCACACAAAAGTCCAACAGTACCTCTTCCGACAAGAATCAACAACAAGCCTCATCAACAAGTTACAATCAACAAGTTTCTATAAACAAACTTCTATCAGCAAGTTTCTACCAACAAGTTTCTACCAACAAGTTTCTACCAACAAGTTTCTACCAACAAGTTTCTACTGTATCCTGAACCCAGCAAGAGAAGCATGCACGGGTTCTCACGGAGCCGAGGAGATACCCTTCAAGCACATGTTTCACAAACTTACGCCGGAATGTAAAGCACAATAAAACAGTGAACAGTTCGAAGTACAACACACACCCATTAAGGGTTAAATTTGAAAAACGAACAGCATAAAGATACAGTATCAAATCACACAAGACAACCATAGAAAATCATTTATTCCATAAATCATTTGAACAGAGTTGTTCTAATGAAATCACTTGAAAGACAACAAGATTTTTAAAGGTTAGGGCCTAACATGCCTGGATTTTTGCTCAAAATTCCGAAGCAGACCACTGAAAGAGCTCGAGACTTCCTTTTCCTTTTCCAAGTTAGAGCGACCAACAAAATTTTGCTATCTCCATGACATATATATTTTCCTTGCCAGAGAAAAGAGCTAGATACCCTCATACTCGCCATGCAACACCAAGAAGACTGGTGCGAAGAACCAGTGAACAGGCAGAAGGAAAACCGAAATTCGCGATAAGCCAAACAAACCAACAACTTCCCAGTTTGCATGCCTTCACGCGAGTTCCGAGCTCGACTACCGAGCACATTGAATGCATTTACACCAACTTTCCCGCTCAAACTCCACTGCCACCGACCGCCAAAATTGGCGACAGTCAAATAAAATTTCCAGACCATTTTTAGTTTTGGCGACCTGCCACGTCGGCACAATTAGCCGTTTCTAAAACCTCCGCCAAAACCTGTCCTTCATACTTATCCTTTGCATTAAATAACATAGAAAAAGCCGCCCATGGTTCGCACCCCTCCATAGGTCCCCATACATTCTTGTTCAATAGTTAGGTTAGTAACTTAGGTTAGAATTTAGGATAACACCCAATCTAACTTCTATAAGCATAGATACTAACTTAGGACATTAGTTCTTAGCCTAGGTCTAGGTTAGATTATCACTAATCTAACCCCTAGGTTAGGTTTAGTTTTAGGTTACTAATCAATAATAATTCCAGTTAGGTCTACATTCTGTACGCTCAGAAAAAGACTTACAATCATTCATTCTCGAACAGGGTTAGCTTCTGTTCCGCCTTAGGCTACAGAATTATATGAAACCGAATTATTACCGGGTCCATGATCGAGACCTTCCAGATATACTTCCATATCGGGAACCAATCCATTTCACATGATCAACCTGAGTCATACTCCTGACTAGCTTATTCAATGCTTCTAGACCTTGCAACCTGTTCAAGGTCTGTAATTTTAATTCATCACGAACAAACTTAGAGCAATACTTGGATCAATTCCTCGATCCAAGGCTAGGTATTATAGATGGATAACTCTATAATTCATTCCGAGATCAGATTAAATTCAGATGCAAAATGAAATAGATAAAAGAGTCTAATCATATTCTAACTCAGTCAAAGATCTGCAAAGAAAATACAGTACATATCAAGCATGATTTCTTAATCGAGAACACACCCTTTACAAGAAATCACATATCAACACTTGTATGCTCTGGGGAGAAAGTAACAACAGTTCAGGTGTTACGGCCTTAGGTCAGCCGATGAATTCAAAATAAGGCTATTTAGCAAAGCCGGGGTAGGCGATGTGGTGAAAAATGGAGATTGGTGGATAAGGGACAAAGGTGAGTGTTATCAATATAAATAAGTGAAAATATTTATATTTTTAAGGAAAACACAACACATGATAGGTTATGGTAGGGGATGGTCGAGCTAACCTTGGGAGACCCCATGTCTCCTAAGTGCTGCCTACATAGCCCATTACACAAAGCAAGGAGGGGCCTCAAACAATGTAGTTCTCCCTTAGGACCAGGGAGAGGTGAATTGTGCAATTTGGTTGTGGTTAGGCAATTTGTTGGTTGGTAAAAGTTTGATGTTGGTAAGGTAATGTTGTTGGTGGTGGTAAGGTATTGGTGGTGTTGGTGTGGGTATAGGTGAGCGAGGTTTAGCTTACCCAAGCATAGGGAATCATGTCCCGATTAAGGTCAAAACATAATCCTAGATTGGGGTAAAAGAGGCAAAATTATCCTGTAGTTGAAAAGAGCAAAACAAACCATGTATTATCGTAGGATGAGCTTGAATCCCTAGGTACCTTGCATGAAAGCGAGAAGTCGATAGGTGAAAAGAGTTGTATAATCACAATATATCGGATATATGTCACATCCCTTGAGTTTTATTGTTTTGAAGAATGGTGAGGTGAGGTGGATGGTATAGTTGGGGCACAAAGAACTTGTTATAAGGTGATTATTCTGACGAAAGAGAACCAAACCTGAATAGACAAGTCCATGACTCAAAAGTGCTTTTGAATATTACTTTTTTTTTTTTGGATATGAGGCGATCGATGCGGGAAGTCTATATGGGATATGCATTTTGTTGTTCTTGAGGTCTTCACGGGTTTCGATCGGTGCGAGAAGCTTCGATAGAGGATAACTTTGTATAGCATGTCCTTCAAGGGAGCGATCTATTTATAGTAGCAGATGTGGCTTTTGTGTATATTTGTCCTTCAAGGAGTAGTCTATTTATAGTAGCAAATTGGGCTTTTGTGTATAGCTGTCCTTCAAGGGAGCGATCTATTTATAATAAGCAGATGTGGCTTTGCACATAGCAGCTGTCCTTCGAGGTAGTAGTCTATGTATAACTTAGAGGTCTAGATGTCCATTTGGCATGAAGTATCTAGTTTTTCGTGAAGTTTGACTCAAGAATATCCCATAACCGTATAATTGAGAACGTGTTATTTTGATACTTGTAAGTCATGGACTAGAATAAAAAGGGGAAGGCATCTTTAAGAGGAGGTGATGATCAAACCACGTGAGGTTGATTCTACTTTAAGATGCACCTGAAACAAACTGTATGAGGTGGTAAATGAGCTCAAGGGACGAGCACAAGGTAGATAAGAAGTTATGTAACACTAAATTCAACAGTAGAATGGTCAGAGATGCAAGGCATTAATGGGTTTAGGCTTAGGTTTACCATTAAGTGAAGCTAAACGGTAAGTGCCTGATCCGTAAGTGTGAGTGATAATGTAAGGCCCAATCCAATTAGGAGCAAATTTTCCACGTTTTCTCTTTTCTAGTTTGGTTACATGTTGATTCTCTTTGAGGACAAGATCACCAATATGAAAGGTACGCTCATGAATTCACTTATCATAAGCATGCTTGATGCGCTTTTGATAGATTTGAAGGTGGTCAAGAGATGTAAGGTGACTCTCGTCAAGAAGCTCTAATTGGGCTAACCACTCTTGGCGAAATCATCATTGGTGAGAATATCCCTGAGAGATATTCTTAGGGAGGGATTTGTATTTTGAGAGGCAAGATAGCCTCGGTACCATATACAAAAGAGAATGGTGTGGCATTAGTGGAGGTACGAATGCTGGTATGATAAGCCCAAAGGGCAAAGGGGATGTGATCAAAGCCAATTGTTTAATCGTAATCGTTAATGATCGTCATGAGAATTTTGGTTAGGGTTTTGTTAGAAGATTCGGCTTGACCATTTGCTTGTGGATAGTAAGGTGATGAGAAGCTAAGTTTGATACCAAATTTGTTACAAAGGTCTTGTAACAACTTATTTTTGAAATATTTTCCATTATCTGTTATCAGGCGATGAGGAACACCAAAACGACAGATAATGTGATGGTTGATGAACTCTACGATTTTTTTTTTGGTTGAAATGAGTGGAATGGCCTCCACCCATTTAGTGTAATATTCGGTTGTTGTGATTATCCAACGGTGACATTGCGAAGAAGGTGGGTGAATCTCACTAATAAGGTCTAAACCCCATTGTGAGAAAGGCCAAAGATCTCTCACACTGTAGCGGTGGCTAGGAGTATGTTGAAGGTTGGCATGTTGTTGACACATAACACAATGCTTAACATATTTGTAGCAGTCGTTATTAAGAGTAGGCCAATAATAGCCTAGGTGAAGGATCCGTTTGGCCACGACAAGGCCACTAAAATGTCCACCACAAATTCCATCATGGACTTGTTCGATGGTATAGGTGACCTCCGCGCCAATTAGACATCGAAGGAGGATTCCATCAAAGCCACGTTTATAGAGGAGTCCCCCCATGAAGATATAACGAGAAACACTTTTAAGAAAAGTGCATTTTCGGTTACTAGGAAGGTCAGGTGGGAGAATAGAGGTTGTAAGGTAGTCGTGAAATTGGTGATACCAGGTATCCTACGAATTAGCAGATACATTATTTACCATACAAACATCCGGGACTGAGTAAGATGGGGCAAAGAGTTGTTGGACCAAGAAAAATATGTCAGAGTTAGTTGGTGAGGCAGGAATTTGTGAGGCCAAGCAAGCCATAGTATCCACAAATTTATTAGTTGAGTGGGGAATGGTTTGGATAGAATAATGAGTAAATAAGGTCAAAAGTGAATCCATGTAATGTTTGTACTTTTGAAGTTCCTCATTTTTACATTGGTAGATTCCCATATATTTTGTCAAACCAAAATATGAGGTTCAACCACAAGACATGGGATTAAATCCTCCTCAAAGACAGTGAGGTCGCCTGCTTATTGCTAATCTAAAACACAAGAATTAATATATACAATATTCACACTAATCTAACCATTGGGGTGGGGTGAAATCCCGAAATCCACATTCACACGATTCAAGGATATTGCTTTCGTAAGTGAAATAGGTTAGAAATCACATTATAAATGAAAGAAGCACGGTAGAAAAGAAATGGGAGAAACGTATTTTCTTTCGAGTAAACACAGAGCACGAAATAATCATACGAGTTTTAGATCACAGATATAGTGTCCGAGATAATTAGAAACACTGAGATTCTATGCAAAGAATAGCTTTAAGATTATGGACATAAGAACACTGTCTTAAATAAGATATATTTCACAACACAAAGTCTGTAAAACAATATCAGCTTCTATTCTTTGAAATGATTGAAAGAAAACACAAAGTTTTTCTCCTTTCCAATAGCCTCTTAATGCTTCAAGAATTCTCGACCCTTTGGAATGCACAAGCATCCCTTATTTATAACAAAAGAAGCTAGAGATCAAACAGGACAGATCCTAAAGAGTAGCCTGTTAACTGGAGCTTCAACTTTGCATGACTCTCACGCAGGAGATCAAGTCAAAGTATGAATTAAAAATAATGATAAAACGGAAATAAAAGATATGTCATTCTAAAAATAGAAATGGCATGTGACATCCTGGACTTAATCCGAATCATCATCTTGAACTACTTCCTTCCCCCTGTTGGAATAACTTTTGATCCATTAGCAATCTTCTCAATCGTAGGCATCGATGAGAAATCGAATCCGGCAAAGTAAGAAGGTGTTATGGATTCAAGAGGTTTTGAAAGTTTAATCAAAATCTCTCACAATCGCCCACTTTTTCCTTAAGCTCATCTCGCTGACTTCGGCCTTCTCCGAAATGGAACAGGTCCGACATGAAGAATGTTGGAGGGAGAAAGGCTCTAACTCGTGGTGATGCTGTTTCAAACTGGAAATCCCGATTGAATGAATGCGCTGGAAGAAGAGATGAAACCAACACGCTGAAGAGGATGTCGGAACTTTGAGGAACCCGACAAGTTTGATCTGTCGGAACCTTGGCCAAGCCCGACACTTGCTTTCAATGGCGGAAACAGGAGAAAACCCGACACTCACTGTTAATGGCGGACACGGAGAAATCCGCGCCATTTTTGATGACGGAACTTAGGAGATGCCCGGCACTTAGTGTTGAGGTCGGAAAGTTGATAAACCCCGTCACCGCGAGCTTCCTTTGTATTTCGGACTTTTGAATCTGCAAAACAGTCTTCCAAAAACCGAGAAACAAAAACAGAGCCTTTCCTTTGAATTTCTACATACACATCTTCCTTTCTTTTTTGTTATTCATATCCCATACATCATGCAAGTATTTGGAATTTGGGAGGAACAGCACCAATCGATAATCTAAAAAAAAAAGAAATAAACCCTGAAAACCCAAAACCCCTTCCAAAACAGCACAGAAGGAAGAAGGAAGAAAAACCCTCAACAACTGGCAAGAGATTGGAAAGAAAACACACGCAGTTGATCCAGAAAAATCAAGAATAAAGAAGGAACGAAAAATACCTTCAATTCGAGACAGGTAAAATCGGAAACAAACGATCCAGTCTGGTAATGCGAGCTTGCGGGTTTTGGGAGCGGCAGAGCATGCGAAAAATCCACGAGTTAAAAATATGAACAGTAAGAACGACGTGGAAATCCGCATTTTTATACGAAAATGGCAATAAATACACTTCAGCTCGGCACGTGCCAACTTACCAACCATTCGGCTTGAATGCCAGGTCAGTATGTTGGAGGAGTCCGAAAACCCGACACGAGGAGATTTAGTGCATTTCGGGTTTCGGGCTTCGGAAAACATGGAGCACAAAACATGTTTTGAATCACGAATGTTCCGATGCATTGAACTTCCAAAACCCGATTACAAAATCTTGAGCGGAATTCGGGAATCGGGAACATGGCGCATAAAACATGTTTTGGAACATGAATGTCCCGATGCTTTAGAGTTCGAAACCCGAATACAAAGGATTGTCTTAGCAGTGGTCTCGGTTTCTGAAACGCGACACAAAGCATGTTTTAACACAAGTATGTTCCGATGCGTTGAATTTCCGAAAAGATTTCAAAGGTTTTTCGGGCAAAGGGTTTCGGGTTTGAGGTCATAAGACATAAAGCATGTTAAAACTTATGTCAAGTCACAAGAACACCGAAAACCCGATTTGCTCTAAAAGAGGTCATAATGCAAAATCACTTCAAAAATTTTGTAGGGGTTATCCGATCGCTTTGTCGCTTACTCAAAACGGGGATAACAAATTGCCCAAATTGGGGACTTTTTCGCAATACCAAAGGAAGAGAACTCAGATCTCTCGGGTCTTATTCATTAGGCTACTGGGTCAAGGAGAAAACCAAAACAAAACAAAACGAAGAAAGAAAGAAAACCAAAAGCAAACACACAACAAAAGCAAAATATGTACAATGCAAGAGAGCATCTTGCATTAATGGTGGAACAACTTTAGATGTTGCCCACTGAAAGGCAACGGAAGTAATCCTCCATCCAGATATGATAGCAGGAAACTATTCTCACCATTCAACTCGTGGACCTTGAAAGGTCCTTTCCATAAAGGATCAAACTTTCTATGCATTCCTTTCCGTTCTCTCCTTTTGTCCCAAATCAACACCAAATCTCCAATCTGAAAGTTACGCTGCTTTAATTTCTTGTCAAAAAATTTCTTTACTCTGTTCTGATGATCTGCTAGTTTCCTGGTTATAATAACCAAATTCTTATCAGGAGGTTCAGCATCAAATTCGAGAGTCCAAATAGCATTGGGATCTTCTTCTTCGACATCCACAATTGGTATCTCTGAAGCCATGAAATAATTTCCAAAGCCAGCATCTTCAAAAAGAATCTGAGCTCTTGGATCATCTGATTTGGTCACCAAATACTTTGCCTGTGGTTCAGGATGAAGAATTTGTTGAACCCCTTTGACTGGGATCTTAGCTTTGGTCCAATCCATACTAATTTCTCCTCCGACGTCTTTACAAAATCCTCTACCCAAGAGAATACCATAAGCTGCAGGAATGTCTGCAACCAGAATAGTCATTTTCACTCTCTTCTCAGGAAAAGCAACAAATGCAAACTGTGCGTCCTTAATTTGACCAATCAGAGGGACTTGTTTAGTTTCCATGGAATAACACCGTCCATATGATTTAGTCAAAGTAAGCCCAAGGGCATGAGCCACTTTTGCAGGCATAACATTATCAGAGGCCCCTGAGTCAATGATACAATTGCTGAGTTTAAACCCATTTATAAGTAGAGACAAATAAAATGGTTCAATCTTTCCCGAGGAAGAAGCAGAGGTCAGATTATTCTGAGGTGTAAGTTGAACAGGATTTGGAAGAAGACCTTTTGAAGGTGATGGAATAGCCAAGCATTTACTTCTGATAAACTTGGCTAGCTTTTCAAATTGTTCAGGATTTGATTGCAGGTATTCTGCTTCTGACATTTGAATTTTGGTTCTCTTTGCATGATCAATAATATCAAAAGCAAAGATAAGAAGGAATGATAGTAGGCTCGGCCTAATTACATGAGCTTCAGGCCTTTGGGTACCTTGGCCTTAGGAGAAGGAGCATAAGGAGCAGCCTGCTTTTTAGTAACCTCTTTCTCGCTTTGCAGCCGAAATAGGTGTACCCTCTTGACTATGGATATGGGAGGTTCCTTATTCTTCTCCTTAGTATTTTCCTCGGAGGTCTTCCGGGATTCCGAGATCGAGACCGAGTGAAAACAGCAAATGATTGACCATCCGGCTCACATTCATCTTCATCGTATTCCAAATACCCAATGTCCGGAGTCGCCAAATTGGTGACTCATCATAAGACTCATCAAGATATCCCCAAGCTTCAAAGCCTCATGGGATTCTTGTTCTTCTTCGGTTCATCATCCTCTTCAATTATTCCACCGCCGCATTAAACAGGGAGCTTCAATTGCTAATCTTGGTTGAGCAGAGCTAACCGTGGCCTATCTCTGGCAGGTACACCATTGTTATTAAAATTCCGCCTAGGGATATCCCGATACGGAACATTGCTCAATCCCGAGACACTTGCTTCTTTAAAGCAATCAAATCATTAGCCATTTTTTGAAACATAGGGTCAGTAATACCTTGATAAGAACCTTGATTTTTGATTTTGGGTATGTCCTTCTTGATCCTTCCGGCTAAGATGAGATCATCCTCTATTTCAGTAGCCGTTGACTGAGCAGTAGCCAAATCTGGGATAACCGACCTTCGTAATAAAAAGCTTATATCAAGAGGTTGAGCATTGATGAAAAAGCACTTTTGATTTTCCGTAGTTTCAGACATGCCTACCACCTGGAATTTTCCGTATCGCCTTGTTGAACTTAGCCACGAATTCCCGCATAGGTTCATGCGATTCCTTCTTCATATGAGTAAGCTGGGCTAACAATGCATGAGAATCTTCGGCTGGTTTGAAACGTGCCTCAAACTTGGCCCGCATGGTAGCCCAACTGGAATGCATGCATTCGGGAGGTGATAAAACCATTCACCGCTACTCTCGCAATGTTTCAACGAAGAGTCGAATGCAGACATCTTCGTAGGCTACTCCGAGGACACCGCATGCAACAAAGAAAGATGCTATATGCTCATCGGGATGCTGCTTCCCATCTCCATTAAACTTGGGAATGTTTTTACGTGATCCACGTGGTAACTCATGCAATGGAGGAGTCAAAGTAAGAGGACCAATGGCTGCACCCCAAGGCACAGGTTGAACCGCCATCCTTCTGAAAAGAGTGCGTATAGGGATCCGGGTATCAGACAAGAGTAGTGCACGGCAAGTTGCAGATGCTTCACGTTCTTCAGGGATCCGATTTCTCCGAACAGGTGAAGAGCTCGCTCGATTAGACAGACAACGCTTATTGGGAGAAAGGCTGAAATTGTGCTTTGCTGCAGCAACTCAAGAGTGGATCAATTTCACCTTGAGCTCGGCGAGACCGAGTGAAGATCCTCCTCGCCAGCTTGAACCGAAAGGAGATCTTATTAAAAATAAGGCAAATATGGAGTCGCCGGACACCGAGAGGATAAGCTTTATACTATGGATCTGCTGCAGATCCCCAAATGAGTCGCCAAAATCAAGTTGGTTGGATATTTTGTCAAACCAAAATATGAGGTTCAACCACGACATGGGATTAAATCCTCCTCAAAGACAGTGAGGCTGCCTGCTTATATTGCTAATCTAAAACACAAGAATTAATATATACAATATTCACACTAATCTAACCATTGGGGTTGGGGTGAAATCCCAAATCCACATTCACACGATTCAAGGATATTGCTTTCGTAAGTGAAATAGGTTAGAAACTGTTACAGTGAAAGAAGCACGGTAGAAAAGAAATGGGAGAAACGTATTTTCTTTCGAGTAAACACAGAGCACGAAATAATCATACGAGTTTTAGATCACAGATATAGTGTCCGAGATAATTAGAAACACTGAGATTCTATGCAAAGAATAGCTTTAAGATTATGGACATAAGAACACTGTCTTAAATAAGATATATTTCACAACACAAAGTCTGTAAAACAATATCAGCTTCTATTCTTTGAAATGATTGAAAGAAAACACAAAGTTTTTCTCCTTTCCAATAGCCTCTTAATGCTTCAAGAATTCTCGACCCTTTGGAATGCACAAGCATCCCTTATTTATAACAAAAGAAGCTAGAGATCAAACAGGACAGATCCTAAAGAGTAGCCTGTTAACTGGAGCTTCAACTTTGCATGACTCTCACGCAGGAGATCAAGTCAAAGTATGAATTAAAAATAATGATAAAACGGAAATAAAAGATATGTCATTCTAAAAATAGAAATGGCATGTGACATCCTGGACTTAATCCGAATCATCATCTTGAACTACTTCCTTCCCTCGTTGGAATAACTTTTGGATCCATTAGCAATCTTCTCAATCGTAGGCATCGATGAGAAATCGAATCCGCGTAAATGTAAGAAGGTGTTATGGATTCAAGAGGTTTTGAAAGTTTAATCAAAATCTCTCACAATCGCTCCACTTTTTCCTTAAGCTCATCTCGCGACTTCTCGGCCTTCTCCGAAATGGAACAGGTCCGACATGAAGAATGTTGGAGGGAGAAAGGCTCTAACTCAGTGATGCTGTTTCAAACCGGAAATCCCGATCAATGAATGCGCTGGAAGAAGAGATGAAACCAACACGTCAAGAGGATGTCGGAACTTTGAGGAACCCGACAAGTTTGATCTGTTTTCGGAACCTGGCCAAGTCCGACACTTGCTTTCAATGGCTAAACAGAGAAAACCCGACACTCACTCATGTTAATGGCGGACACGGAGGAAACCCGCGCCCACTTTTGATGACGGAACTTGGAGATGCCCGACTTAGTGTTGAGGTCGGAAAGTTGATAAACCCCGTCACCGCGAGCTTCCTTTGTATTTTGACTTTGAATCTACAAAACATCTTCCAAAACCGAGAAACAAAAAAAGAGCCTTTCCTTTGAATTTCTACATACACATCTTCCTTTCTTTTTTGTTATTCATATCCCATACATCATGCAAGTATTTGGAATTTGGGAGAAACAGACCAATCGATAATCTAAAAAAAAAAAGAAATAAACCCCGAAAACCCAAAACCCTTCCAAAACAAACAGAAGGAAGAAGGAAGAAAACCTCAACAACCGGCAAGAGATTGGAAAGAAAACACACGCGCTGATTGATCCTTAAAATCAAGAATAAAGAAGGAACGAAAATACCTTCAATTCGAGACAGTAAAATCGGAAACAAACGATCCACTGTAATGCGAGCTCATGGGTTTTGGGAGCGGCAGAGCATGCGAAAAATCCACGAGTTAAAAATATGAACAGTAAGAACGACGTGGAAATCCGCATTTTTATACGAAAATGGCAATAAATACACTTCAGCTCGGCACGTGCCAACTTACCAACCATTCGGCTTGAATGCCTGTGTCAAGATATGTTGGAGGAGTCCGAAAACCCGACACGAGGAGATTTAGTGCATTTCGGGTTTCGGGCTTCGGAAAACATGGAGCACAAAACATGTTTTGAATCACGAATGTTCCGATGCATTGAACTTCCGAAAACCCGATTACAAAATCTTGAGCGGAATTCGGGAATCGGGAACATGGCGCATAAAACATGTTTTGGAACATGAATGTCCCGATGCTTTAGAGTTCGAAAATACAAAGGATTGTCTTAACAAAGGTCTTGTCTAAGGTCACGCGACACAAAGCATGGTTTCAAGTATGTTCCGGAGGTCATAAACATCAAAGCATGTTAAAACTTATGTCATAAGACATAAAGCATGTTAAAACTTATGTCAAGTCAAGCATAAGAATAACCCGAAAACCCGATTTGCTCTAAAAGAGGTCATAATGCAAAATCACTTCAAAAATTTTGTAGGGGTTATCCGATCGTTTTGTCGTTTACTCAAAACGGGGATAACAGCTGGCTCCAGTTGGGGACTTTCTTTGCAATACCAAAGGAAGAGAACTCAGAATCTCTGGTCTTATTCATTAGGCTACGGGGTCAAGGAGAAAACCAAAACAAAACAAAACGAAGAAAGAAAGAAAACCAAAAGCAAACACACAACAAAAGCAAAATATGTACAATGCAAGAGAGCATCTTGCATTAATGGTGGAACAGCTTTAGATGTTGCCCACTGAAAGGCAACGGAAGTAATCCTCCATCCAGATATGATAGCAGGAAACTATTCTCACCATTCAACTCGTGGACCTTGAAAGGTCCTTTCCATAAAGGATCAAACTTTCTATGCATTCCTTTCCGTTCTCTCCTTTTGTCCCAAATCAACACCAAATCTCCAATCTGAAAGTTACGCTGCTTTAATTTCTTGTCAAAAAATTTCTTTACTCTGTTCTGATGATCTGCTAGTTTCCTGGTTATAATAACCAAATTCTTATCAGGAGGTTCAGCATCAAATTCGAGAGTCCAAATAGCATTGGGATCTTCTTCTTCAACATCCACAATTGGTATCTCTGAAGCCATGAAATAATTTCCAAAGCCAAAGATCTTCAAAAAGAATCGAGCTCTTGGATCATCTCGATTTGGTTACCAAATACTTTGCCTCGTGGTTCGTGATGAAGAATTTGTTGAACCCTTTGATCGGGATCTTAGCTTTGGTCCAATCCATACTAATTTCTCCTCCGACGTATTTACAAAATCCTCTACCCAAGAGAATACCATAAGTCGCAGAATGTCTCGCAACTGCATAGTCATTTTCACTCTCTTCTCAGGAAAAGCAACAAATGCAAACTGTGCGTCCTTAATTTGACCAATCAGAGGGACTTGTTTAGTTTCCATGGAATAACACCGTCCATATGATTTAGTCAAAGTAAGCCCAAGGGCATGAGCCACTTTTGCAGGCATAACATTATCAGAGGCCCCTGAGTCAATGATACAATTGCTGAGTTTAAACCCATTTATAAGTAGAGACAAATAAAATGGTTCAATCTTTCCCGAGGAAGAAGCAGAGGTCAGATTATTCTGAGGTGTAAGTTGAACAGGATTTGGAAGAAGACCTTTTGAAGGTGATGGAATAGCCGCGTTACTTCTGATAAACTTGGCTAGCTTTTCAAATTGTTCAGGATTTGATTGAAGGTATTCTGCTTCTGACATTTGAATTTTGGTTCTCTTTGCATGATCAATAATATCAAAAGCAGTATAAGAAGGAATGATAGTAGGCTCAGTTCTAATTACATGAGCTTGTGCTGGGGTACTGGCCTTAGGAGAAGGAGCATAAGGAGCAGCTGCCTTTTTAGTAACCTCTTTCTCGCCAGCCGAAATAGGTGTACCCCTCTTGACTATGGATATGGGAGGTTCCTTATTCTTCTCCTTAGTATTTTCCGGAGGTCTTCTGGGATTCTGAGATTGGGACCGAGTGAAAACAGCAAATGATTGACCATCTGGCTCACATTCATCTTCATCGTATTCCAAATACCCAATGCTGGAGTCGCCAGCTGACTCATCATAAGACTCATCAGCATATCCTGAAGCTTCGAAAGCCTCATGGGATTCTTGTTCTTCTGGTTCATCATCTTCTTCAATTATTTCCACTGCTGCATTAACAGGCGGAGCTTCAATTGCTAATCTTGGTTGAGCAGGAGCTAACCGTGGCCTATCTCTGGCAGGTGCACCATTGTTATTAAAATTCCGCCTAGGGATATCCCGGTACGGAACATTGCTCAACTGCTGAGACACTTGCTTCTTTAAAGCAATCAAATCATTAGCCATTTTTTGAAACATAGGGTCAGTATTACCTTGATAAGAACCTTGATTTTTGATTTTGGGTATGTCCTTCTTGATCCTTCCGGCTAAGATGAGATCATCCTCTATTTCAAAGAGCCATTGCTGACCGAGCAAAGAGCAAATCTGGGATAACCGACCTTCGTAATAAAAAGCTTATATCAGGAGGTTGAGCATTGATGAAAAAGCACTTTTGATTTTCCAGAGTCGGTACAGCTACCACTGGAATTTTCCGTATCAGCTTGTTGAACTTAGCCACGAATTCCCGCATAGGTTCATGCGATTCCTTCTTCATATGAGTAAGCTGGGCTAACAATGCATGAGAATCTTCGGCTGGTTTGAAACGTGCCTCAAACTTGGTCCGCATGGTAGCCCAATCTGGAATGCATGCATTCGGGAGGTGATAAAACCATTCAGCTGCTACTCCCTGCAATGTTTCAACGAAGAGTCGAACAGAGACATCTTCGTAGGCTACTCCGAGGACACCGCATGCAACAAAGAAAGATGCTATATGCTCATCAGGATGCTGCTTCCCATCTCCATTAAACTTGGGAATGTTTTTACGTGATCCACGTGGTAACTCATGCAATGGAGGAGTCAAAGTAAGAGGACCAATGGCTGCACCCCAAGGCACAGGTTGAACCGCCATCCTTCTGAAAAGAGTGCGTATAGGGATCCGGGTATCAGACAAGAGTAGTGCACGACAAGTTGCAGATGTTTCACGTTCTTCAGGGATCCGATTTCTCCGAACAGGTGAAGAGCTTCTGGCTCGATTAGAGACAACGCTGTTGGGAGAAAGGCTGAAATTGTGCTGTTGCAGCAACTCGAAGAGTGGATCAATTTCACCTTGAGCTCGGCGAGACCGAGTGAAGATCCTCCTGGCCAGCTTGAACTGAAAGGAGATCTTATTAAAAATAAGGCAAATATGGAGTCGCCAGACACCGAGAGGATAAGCTTTATACTATGGATCCGTAGATCTCAATGAGTCGCTAAAATCGTTGGTTGGATATTTTGTCAAACCAAAATATGAGGTTCAACCACAAGACATGGATTAAATCCTCCTCAAAGACAGTGAGGCTGCCTGCTTATTGCTAATCTAAAACACAGAATTAATATATACAATATTCACACTAATCTAACCATTGGGGTTGGGATGAAATCCTCAAATCCACATTCACACGATTCAAGGATATTGCTTTGTAAGTGAAATAGGTTAGAAACTCATTACAAATGAAAGAAGCACGGTAGAAAAGAAATGGGAGAAACGTATTTTCTTTCGAGTAAACACAGAGCACGAAATAATCATAAGTTTTAGATCACAGATATAGTGTCCGAGATAATTAGAAACACTGAGATTCTATGCAAAGAATAGCTTTAAGATTATGGACATAAGAACACTGCCTTAAATAAGATATATTTCACAACACAAAGTCTGTCAGAAACAATATCAGCTTCTATTCTTTGAAATGATTGAAAGAAAACACAAAGTTTTTCTCCTTTCCAATAGCCTCTTAATGCTTCAAGAATTCTCGACCCTTTGGAATGCACAAGCATCCCTTATTTATAACAAAAGAAGCTAGAGATCAAACAGGACAGATCCTAAAGAGTAGCCTGTTAACTGGAGCTTCAACTTTGCATGACTCTCACGCAGGAGATCAAGTCAAAGTATGAATTAAAAATAATGATAAAACGGAAATAAAAGATATGTCATTCTAAAAATAGAAATGGCATGTGACATCTGGACTTAATCCGAATCATCATCTTGAACTACTTCCTTCCCCTGTTGGAATAACTTTTGGATCCATTAGCAATCTTCTCAATCGTAGGCATCGATGAGAAATCGAATCCGGCAGAAACAGAAGAAGGTGTTATGGATTCAAGAGGTTTTGAAAGTTTAATCAAAATCTCTGTCAACTGCTCCACTTTTTCCTTAAGCTCATCTCTGCTGACTTCTCGGCCTTCTCCTGAAATGGAACAGGGTCCGACATGAAGAATGTTGGAGGGAGAAAGGCTCGGAACTCAGGTGATGCTGTTCAAACTGGAAATCCCGATTGAATGAATGCGCCGGAAGAAGAGATGAAACCAACACGCTGAAGAGGATGTCGGAACTTTGAGGAACCCGACAAGTTTGATCTGTCGGAACCTCGGCCAAGCCCGACACTTGCTTTCAATGGCGGAAACAGGAGAAAACCCGACACTCACTGTTAATGGCGGACACGGGAGGAAATCCGGCGCCCACTTTTGATGACGGAACTTCGGAGATGCCCGGCACTTAGTGTTGAGGTCGGAAAGTTGATAAACCCCGTCACCGCGAGCTTCCTTTGTATTTCGGACTTTTGAATCTGCAAAACAGTCTTCCAAAAACCGAGAAACAAAAACAGAGCCTTTCCTTTGAATTTCTACATACACATCTTCCTTTCTTTTTTGTTATTCATATCCCATACATCATGCAAGTATTTGGAATTTGGGAGGAACAGCACCAATCGATAATCTCAAAAAAAAAGAAATAAACCCTGAAAACCCAAAACCCCTTCCAAAACAGCACAGAAGGAAGAAGGAAGAAAAACCCTCAACAACTGGCAAGAGATTGGAAAGAAAACACACGCAGTTGATCCAGAAAAATCAAGAATAAAGAAGGAACGAAAAATACCTTCAATTCGAGACAGGTAAAATCGGAAACAAACGATCCAAACCTGTAATGCGAGCTTCATGGGTTTTGGGAGCGGCAGAGCATGCGAAAAATCCACGAGTTAAAAATATGAACAAGAAGAACGACGTGGAAATCCGCATTTTTATACTTAAAATGGCAATAAATACACTTCAGCTCGGCACGTGCCAACTTACCAACCATTCGGCTTGAATGCCAGGTCAGTATGTTGGAGGAGTCCGAAAACCCGACACGAGGAGATTTAGTGCATTTCAGGTTTCGGGCTTCGGAAAACATGGAGCACAAAACATGTTTTCAATCACGAATGTTCCGATGCATTGAACTTCCAAAACCCGATTACAAAAGCTTGAGCGGAATTCGGGAATCGGGAACATGGCGCATAAAACATGTTTTGGAACATGAATGTCCGATGCTTTAGAGTTCAAAACCCAAATACAAAGGATTGTCTTAACACAAGGCGGGTCGGGCTTGTTTTAACACAAGAGGTCATAAGACATAAAGCATGTTAAAACTTATGTCAAGACTAAAGCTGTTAAAACTTACCCTAAGTAACACCGAAAACCCGATTTGCTCTAAAAGAGGTCATAATGCAAAATCACTTCAAAAATTTTGTAGGGGTTATCCGATCGAAAATGTTAATAGAATTTACACCTAAGTGTAACACAACCGGAGACCCAAAACAAGGGCCTCGTATTCCGTTGTATTATTAGTGCAGGGGAAATCGAGCTAGAATGAAAGAGGCATAGGTTCCAAGCATCAAGAGGAATGAGAACAACGCTGCCCCTCCGCCGCACAGGCATTTGGATCCATCGAAGAAGAGGGTCTTTGGATACGACACCTCACTGAGTGAAAGAGTTGAGATGAGTTCGTCAGGGAAAGTAAAATTGGTAAATTGTTCCCTAGGTAAAGGGGCTTCCGCGAGTTGGTCGGCGATAGTTTTCCTTTGACTGATTTTTGGTGTACAAACTCAAGGCCGAGGTTGGTGAGGAGCATAAGCCATCGGGCGATGTGTTGGTTTAGATGAGGTTTGGTGTACATATAATGGATGGGGTCAGCATTGGTGATGACAAAAGTTTTGTGATTCAGGAGGTAATGTCGGAGTTTGGCGGCCATGAATGATAGGGCTAGGCGCAACTTTTCTACATGTGTATACCTAGTCTTGTAATCTACCAAAGTATGGCTTATGTAATAAACGGCTTGTTCTCGATGCTCAGAGTCACGATGTGCGAGCATGGCTCCTACAACATGGTCGGTGGCAGAAAGGTAAAGGTAGAAAGGGCAATCATCCTGAGGTGGGACAAGCATGGGTGGCTGCAAGAGATAGGATTTAAGAGCCTCAAAGGCTTGGTGGCACTCTTCGCTCCATTGAAAGACAATGTCCTTTTTAAGGAGATTATGGAAAGGTTGACATCGATCTAAGAGTTGTGAGATGAAACACCGGATAGATTGGAGTTTTCCTACAAACTACGCAATTGTTTTAGGTTAGTGGGTGGGGAATTTCTAGGATAGCTTTGAATTTTTCTAGATCAACCTCAATGCCACGCAAAGAGAAGATAAAACCAAGGAGTTTTCCCAAAAAGGACACCAAAGACACATTTCTTTGGTTGGAGAAAAACACAATATTGTAACAGTGATCGAAAATAATGGTTAAAACATCGAGATGTTCACTGCGGTGTTTATATTTTCCAAGAAGATCATCGACATAATCCTCAAGGATAGTGTGCATAATGTCATGAAAATGTAAGTCATAGCCGTTGATAGGTCGCACCAAAGCATTCTTAAGGTCAAACGGCATGACACGATAAAGCGAAGGTTCCCAAGGAGTAATGAAGGCGTTTTATGTTGATTGGTGGGGCTACCAAAATTTGATTGTATCCCAAGAAGCCATCCATGATAGAAAGCATCTCATGGCTACGGTGAGATCAATAAGTTGATCAATACTAGGTAGGGGAAGTCATCCTTTGGGCAAGCAAGGTTAAGGTCCCGGAAATCCATACATATCCGAAGTCCCCCATCGCTTTAGTAGCGGAGTGTACGATGTTAGAAATCCATTGAGGATAGTAAATAGGTAAGATGAAGGAAACAGAAAGGAGTCGTTGAAGCTCTTCTTTGACCAAGAGGGAAATGCATGGATGCATTTTTCTCAATTTCTGTTTAACTGGTTTGGAGTCGGGTTTGAGATTAATTTTATGGATAGCAATGTCAGGATCGATTCCTGGCATGTCAGTGTAGGACCAAGCGAAAGCTTGGTTGCGGGCACGGAGGAAGGTAGTGAAGGTAGTTTGTTCTGATGCATTAAGAGATTGTATGATCTTCACAATGTGAGGATCGTCCTCTATGTGGATGTTGATTTCTATAGTCGACTCATTCAACATGGTTTGAGTTTCAGATGGTAAGGTGCGTTGAATATAAGAGTCGTCACGCCAAGGTAAGTGAGGATGGAGTCATCATCCTGGCACTCAACAACATTAATTGAAGGCGAGTCTTCTTCGATCATGTCTGGATACAAAAGGGGAAGAGAAGATGGGTTTTCATTATCGCGTTGATAAGTGAGAGGACCCAGGAAGATAACATTTACAAAAAAAAAAAGTTAGGAGGGATAGATTAAGGTCTATCAACTCGTAGGTGAAGATGGCCAAATAGGTGATGATGGTTCGGAAGAGGTAATGTCATTGTCTTCCCGGATACAAGTGACATGAGGTTTCTTTGGTGTAAGTTTTTAGAAAATCAAAGACCACTACGATCTTTGTGTTTGCGTGCGATCATGGGAATGATTGTATGTCGGCCTTGTTCATAAATACCGAAACCAAAACCTTTCTAAGCACAGTGAGTCAAGAAGGTGAGGGCAAAATGACGATTTGTTAGATATTGAAAATTGGATTGGAAGGGAACCACACCAAGGGGAGGTTTAGGGGTAATGGAGGATGCGTCGACACCCCCATACGTTAGGTTGGTGCGGTAATTAGGTGGTTCGTAGGAGATCACCTCCCCCACACGACGGTCATAGGTAGGATGCGCATGTAACTGTCTATACTCCTGTGGGGTATGGAAAGTGCTAACGTTATATAGGCGATACTCCCCAGCGTAAGGCGTTGAAAAACATCTACCAAGGGATCTGAGGTTGGGATGTTGTCCATGGGGAAGGAAGTGGTATTTGCGGTGGCGGTTTCATTGGTTGAAGGTGTAGGTGTGGCTAAGGTGGATGGTTGAGGTGTGGGCAAAGTAGATGGTTTAGTTGGATGAATGGGTGCCTTGAATGGTACAACTACATCATTAGGGTGATTTAACATATTACAGAGTTTTGAAGGGGGAGCGTCGGCTTTACGATGTATGACTTCCCTCATACTCGAATTTTATGGATCTATGTAAATTGAGGGAACGCATCCCATATCCCGGATCCAAAGGTGGCCTAATAACATGTTTTATTGGAATTCTCCCTCAAGGACATAGAAGAGTTCGGGTAAGGTACGTGGCCCTACATGAATGTTAAGGATCACAGTGCCTAAAGTAGAAGTAATAGCATCATTGAATGAACGCAACATGGTGGGGTTGGCACACATGCAGCTAGAAGGGATATTCATTTGTTGGAAGGCTTTGGAAGAGATGATGTTTAGGCTAGCGCCCCCGTCAATCATAACACGACGTACTCGGATGTCCCGGACGTAAGCCGAGATGAAAAGAGTGGGGTCAGGATCTTCTGCACCAAAGATGACAATTTCATCTTCGGAGAAACTGACAGCAGTGGCTTGCTGTACAGGGACAGAAGTGGTAGATTGTTTGGTGAGAGAAGCAACGTGGTTGGGTGTTAAGATGGAGGCAACGGGCAAGGTTTCATTAGGTAGGACCTCTATCCCTTGAAGGATTTCAATGAGAGCTTGTCGATGAGATTCAGAGGTTTGAATGAGATCATATAGTGTCATTTTTACAGGCGATTGGTGAAGCTGTTTGATCATGGTATGATGGGAAACTCCATCAGAGATGGGGTAGCAGTCCATGAATAACCACTTTAGGTGGTGGTGCGATCGGGATGGCAGACAGAGAAAGAGAGGCCGCAGGTGTGCTTTCTTTAGCTTTCCCATTGTTTTTCTTCCCTCGAGTAGCAATACTAATCATGTTGATCTCGTGAACACGAGAGGAGGAAGATGGCAGGGATAAGTCATTGTCTTCGAGAGGTGGGGTTGCAATAATGATAGATCTTGGTGAGGTGGGGACAGGTGGTATAGGAGAGAGGATTGAAGCTAAAGGTTTCTCCCTTCGTAAGTTGTCTTTCTTAACCTTTCTATCGAGATAGGTGGCCCGATGAAGGATGGATTTCAAACCTTTTTATCCCTCCACATCATGTCCCGGTGTGTGGTGGTAAGTGCATATTTTAGACTCATCATAACCTATACGTCAAGGTTTAGATGGATCATAGAGTCAGAGTGGGGGTAGGAAATGGTCGCATTCTCCACCAACATATCAAGGATATTGGCGTAAGATCCTTTGAGTGGGTCAAAGTCGAGGAGGAAGATGAGGCTATTGATTGGGTGGGTTTTGGTAATGGTTGGGTATGGTTGGTTTGTACGGGTGGTGGTTTAGACAAGGGGTTTTGATAATTGGATTTAACTAAATGTGGCTTCTTTGGTGCAGAAGTCATGTTTAGCTGGTTAGATGATGAGGCCACAGATGACGTGGTGGTGCAGGAAACAACCACGGGGAAAGAGGAGTGACAACAAACAAATCCTTTGATGATGGAGTTTGTTTAGGGTTGGTAGGTGGACAGGATACTTGGGGTGACGGTGTTGATACACCCGTGGATCTCTGTATGGGTGTAGAAGGTGCAGGTCATTTTAAAGAAAACACAGGAGGTATGATGTATTGAGGCAAGGTGGAGGGGTGAGGTCCCAATATAGAAGGTAGGTGTGACGGCAAGGGTTTTAGTTGTGACAGAGGCATAGATTGGACTTGAGGAGATTGGGTTTGTCTCCTAGGTGGATGGACGACTTTATTTTTGGATAAATCTAACCGTTTAGGTGGGTGTGTTAGGCGGGTATTGGTGAAGTCCCAAGCATAGGGGAAGGTTTGGTTAGGTTAATAGAGGTGGATGAGGTATTCGGTAGAGATGAGGGGGGTGAAGATGAGGACATAGGCATTTTGAGCTTTTGTAAACACCTCGGGTATATGGTAGAGGTGTCTGGATCGGTCATCTGCATTTGAGTAGAGCATGGTGTACTCAAACGCTCCCATAGGACTCGTCTATCTTTTGAGGGATGACAATATTCACGTGTGAAGAATAAATTTTGTATGGAAGAGAGGTGGGTTGTGATTCCGGTCCACTGTGGGTGTGATACTGGCGGGGGGTTAAATGGTATTGTATCAATGGGTGTTAAGAGGTCAACCAGTCGCTGAAAAGATTTAGGCGATGAAGAACTAATAGGTAGGAAGGCATGTTTGAGGGGATCCGTCATGATTAAGGAGTTTGGTGATGTCGGTTTGAGAGGTTTCTCTTCTAAGGATGACAGAAATAGTGGCGAGCCTTCTTCTTTTACAGTAAGAGTGGTGGAAGGAAATGTTTGGGAAATAGATAAGTTAGATAACATCCGCTCACAGTCTTGCAGGGATGTGGTGTAAGAAGACTCATTCATGAGAAGAGAACTCTGGGCGGTTAATTCCTTTATGGGTAAAGGAATGGCAAGGTTATCGTCTTGTCTTGATGGTGGTGTAGGGGTGTGGATCCCTGCATTAGTGAAGAGGCACGATTGAATTTCCTCGATAGAATCTTTTGGTTGGGAGTTGAAAATTGCATGGATTTCATGAACACTCTTCTCCTCAGTGAGGTGTCTTGATTTGAGTTCTTCATTAGATGCATGGTTAGGAAATGGTTTGTTGAAAATTTTTAAATTTCAATTAGCGGGGAATTAGGATTATCGAGAGTTATATCCCTGCATCAACCATTTCTGCACTATGTTTTTCAACATCTTGCATTTTTGTATTTGTGTCCCTTCACGCGATGGAATTACTGAAGTCATTTTCTTTATACCAAGAAGGAATAGCGTGGGTGGAATCAAACCCGGAGTGAGGTTTAACGGGAGGCAAGGTGATAGCTCTGCTTTAAGCAATTTTTCTAAGATCACACCATAAGTTTCTCCCAAGGAGTATAGTTGATGGGATCGGCTTTATACTTATAGGTGGCTTTGGCCAGGTATTAGGCAGTGCTTGAGATTTGACCGTCACGTGTGTATGCCCCCTTTGATTTCAAAGCAGTGATGTGTGAGAATTTGTGGTGTTGGGTTTGGTGGTAGAGTCTTGGGTCCGGAAATTTGAGCTTTTGTTGCATAACCTCAATTTCTCTTCCTCTAAGGCTCGAATCTCTAGTTTCCGAGCCATAGTAAAGGCCTCATCAAATGTGTGGAAAGTTTGAATTTGGAGGGTGGGAGAAATATGTTTAGCACAGGCCTGCATAAATATTTCAATGATCTCGGCCTGAGATAAGGTGTAAGTAAGTTGGTTGATGAGGCCCTACCATCGTCACGAAATCTATGATAGAATCGTCTTCAAATCGTCGGATGGCATAGAGGTCGGTAATGGATACTTTCTTGGCAATATTGATGGAGAATTGATCCAAGAAAGATTGGGTTAACTTGGTTAAAGGAGAAGATTGAATGCTAGGTTAAAGCACTATACCACTCAAGGCAGTCTGATAAGGACATGGGAAAGGTACAGAGTAGTAAGGCATCGTCATGAGCAATCGGATAGCAGGCATGTCGAACGATCGCGAAGTGTTGTTGAGGGTCCTCCTTACTATTAAAGCGAGTAAATTTCGGTAATTCCCATTGAGGAGGATATGTATGAAGGGGGACAGAAGGGTGAATAGGCTCCCGACAAACTTGCTTGTATGTCAGGGTGTTACGACTTCCTGAAATAGAAGCCTCAAGATTTTGCATCTTGTCCATCATCTGTTTGATTAAATCATTGGTTGGGTTAGATGATGGTGTTGTCATTGTAAACAGAGGAGGATTGGTCCAAGAGCTGCTACTAGACAATGGTGGGATTGAATGTTGATAAGATAATGGTGATGAATGTGTTGGGGCAGCCAAATAAGGGTGTCCTATATAAGAGGTTGAGGCCACCGGATGAATTTGTGGAAATGAAAAGGTGGGCGGAACTTGTGAAGGAAAGCTCGTATGGATAGGTGGCAGAGAGCAAGTTATGAAAGGGGTAGTGGACGGTAGTGATATGTGGGGTCCCAGATTAACGAGAGGAAAACCAATCGGTGCAGTATGAACCACCGAAGCTCTGAGTGAGAGGTGGGGCTAAGGATGAAGATGGTGAGGCGGAGTTATTAGGTGGGGAAGGGGTTAAGTGAGCGGTGATACTAATAGGCATACCAACGAGGAGTTGACCGTCGGGTGCATGGTCAAGGGTATAAGACAAATAATATTGTACGGTGCTAGGATTAGCATCTAAATTTTTACAAAGTCCTTATCTCCTACATGGATCTTGGGAAAATTAATGGTATCCGTAGGATTCCCCATAGGATGCGAAGGGGGTGACTCAGGCAAAGACATGGAACAAGCATGTGAAACCATGGCTGCTGCTTGTTTCCGGGTGATAACAACCATGGAAAAGAGGAAACAACAGGGATTTAATCAATCTGGAACAAAAACAGCAACAAAATGTTGGAATTGATAGGTTGCTGGTGTGTCAAGAACTATTAAACACAGTCGATATCGGTCAGATAACCGATGTCGGTCAAAATGTAACCAGTGTCGGTCAGTTAACCGATGTCGGTAGTATGGGACCGGTGTCGGTCACTGTGAAAGCAAAGAGAGGATGTAAGAAGCTGCTGGTTTGGGGATAACAATGCTTAATATACCTACCAAATTGTCTTGAAGTGATCACTGAAACAATGTATGACAGAGAAACAAAACTAAAAACAAGCAAGATGCACAAGAAAATCAATAGACTAACCCTAGGATTAGTTTTAATCACTTTGGGCTTATGCCTTAGACGCTTCAGATGATGTCAATCCTAAACAAGAGAACGAGGAGATGTCAAGTTTGTTTTGGCTCATAAGGCTACTCAATCAGTGAAGAGGAATACCACGGGAAGGGGGATGTTTGAGCTGTTGTGTTGATTATGATGTGATTTGGTATGTGTTGTGTAGTGAGAGTAAGATTAATTTCTTGTCAATACCGTGGATATCACCCCCACGTGTACGACCTATTACTTAATCTACGTTCACTAGAATTAAAAACAGCAAGCAAGAATGTGATGCACGTGTTTTAAACCCAAATCGAAAATGATATTTGATGAAGCGAGAAGATGACTTTCACTAGTTCAAAGATTCCAAAGAAAGACAAATTCTTTTACCAAAATGACAAAATATTTTGTGAATATTTAGAAGAAAGAAATAGCAAGTATGCTCCCTATATGAAAGCAAGCAAGAAAGAAAGAAACCCGAAATGGGTCGCATCGGGCGTGGAAAAATTTTCACACGAGAATGTTTCGTTCTGGAAGAGAGTTGCTCTATCCTTTCATTCTCTTGAGAAAGCAGATAAGGGTTAGGGCTAGGAGGAATACATGTTGAATGTTGGGAAGGTGTGCGCGTCGTAGAGAGATCGAGATCGATTGTGAAGAACTCCTTTTTCTGGGAAGGACTACCTGTAAGTAAGAATACAAGACCACCAGATCTTAATTAGACAATAGGTGAGGGAACTACCTTAGGCCTAGGAAATATTAGACTTCCTTTCGAAGGTGGTCAGTTCCCCATTTGATATGAATTAAAGCAAAATGATAACAAAGAACTATAAGATAATACTTACTTTGGTTCTGATGAAGATACGAGTCCAAGGAATGTGGTAGTGACTGAGAAGGCTTAGTTGGGATGATCCGGTATTGGAAAGCGAGCTGATGAAGCTATCCTCAGTCTTTTCCAATGCTTGAATGAGGGTGACAGTGATCCAGTTGCTCAGTTGCAGTCTTGACTCGATGCTCTTCTCTGCAACCTCTTCTACTTGTTTCACTTCTCTTTCTTTCCCAAATGAAAATCTAGATCCTTTCTTTTTGGTTGGGGAGGTCATTAACGAGGAACCGATGGCGGTTATGTAAAGCGGTGGTGAAGTAGGAACCGATGTCGGTTAGGTCAAAGTGGCTATTTTTAGTAAAACAACCATCTTTCCCTCCTTTCTCCCGAGGATCATTTGTGGGCTTCGTCAAGTCATTATTTGGCTCGTTTTGGTGCGGGTGAGGGTGATGAGTCATGGGTGTGGGTCGGACCAAGTCATAGGTCTTAATTAGGTTGTTTTAGGGTTAGGGCTAGGTCATAGTGAGGTGGCGAGATGAGGTGGTGTGTTTGGAGATGTGGATTTATTAATTATAAGGTAATTAATAAATCATTAGGTGTGTAAGGTTTTAGGTGGTGAGGTAGGGTTAGGTTGTGGGATGAAATACGGGGTAAAAGGGCGTCGTAAGACCCAAATTTGGTGTCTACACACAATTAAGGTGTGAGATGAAGGAGGAAAATGCAATGGTGCATGAGGTGTATAAAAAGGTAGAAATGATTATATCACCCAAGTAGAAGTATGATTCAACCTTGAAATGTTTGGAATAAATAACTTGCATCCTCACTATGGAGAGGCAACCACTCACTTTGGAATCAACGAGAAGAAGTGTTAGCGCTCCAGGGGAGAAAGAGGAAAAGCTAAAGGTTATGGAGATAGTTTCTCAATACACTAAGATCTGCCAATGTAAAGCCTTCCCTCGAGATAGTTAAAGCTCTTTATGAAAATTGCACAGATAGAGATAGAGTGGAAATATTTTTAGTTTCCACCCATGAGGCAGACCTCAAGGATTTTTAGGAAAAGAATAAGGGGAATAGGGAAGAGCGGGATAAGATCATGGCCTCGGAGAGAAGAAGTCTCAAGCCATTGAGACCTCGAGAGGCTCGATCAAAATTGGTGAAGGAATTATATCCTCAGATCACCCGTAGGATGGATGTGTCAGATGACCTCAACAATAAGTTGGAAAAAATATTGATACACTTTGAATACTAAGGGCAATGAACTAGGCTTTGAAGAGGTGAGCACTCTAGCGGGTGACCTCTGTCGATATGTGTAGGGTGAGGTGGATTCTCGGGAGAGGTTGAGGTAGATATAAGGAAGGATTTCCCACTCATCCTTCAACAATAAACAAATTCTTCTTCATTCTTCCATTCTTTATTCCTTCCATTGCTCATTCTCCATTCTTTCATTGTTTACTCCAAGGCCCATAATTCTTTAGTCTTTGGAAAGGATGTTTCCAAGGATGGAGAAAAATATTATGGGTGTGCTGGGAAAGGTGTGTGGGACGGAGGTTTTAACGGGGCTTAGGAGAAACCATGGCATGCACACAAGGTAGAGCAAAGGATTTCAAGACTTAGTCATATTCAGATTTCTAAGAGGCACTTGAGGAAAAATTGACCCAAATAGGTGTGTTGAGTGGATAAGGTTCTTGCACGGAAACTTGGTGGTCAAGAAAATAATATTCCATGCACGGAACATTCTCGAAAGACATCATTTCAAAAAGTGGGGAGCTCAGATCAAAAGAAGAATGCTTCATTGGAGGACCACCTTAACACTTGGAAACTGATCTACTACTTTAGGAAGTGTTGGTCGTCGAGATAGGACTTTTTAGAAGAGCAATTGTAAATGGGACAAGAAGTCCCTCTTCTTTAATGGGAGAGGTTCCCTTATTTAGAAACGAACCTATTTACAAATGTACAAAACATGATTTGTTGGTTAAACTTGGATATTACGAAAGTGTTTTCGATGAAGATCATCAATTACAAAAGGAAGGTGAGGAAAAGAGTATGGGAAAGAGCAGAAAGGCAACATGCAGAATTATAGATATCAGAGTAATTCTTTATGTATGCGAAGTCACAATAATTTGAAACAAGATCATTTGTATTGGATAAGTAAGATGGAATTTAGAGACACAAAGTTCTGTAAATAACATCCGCTTTAGAACACAAAGTTTCTTAACATAACATAGATTCGTTAATCAAGGACACAAAGTTCCTTCTTGGTTATACAAGATCACCGTGCTTGCAAAGTTGAAGAGTATGCAATCGGTAAGACTAACGAACTTGAGACAAATGATCTTCACGAAGAAAATAAATGGAAGTGTTTAGGAATATGAGAGATCGGATAGACAAAGAATGGGAAAGTCATACGTATTGATTTCTTTATGATATATTTACACTTTTCGAGAAAATGAGCCAAGTTCTTCCTCCTTTTCTTGATATTATATCCGAGAATGGCGTAAGGAAGGCCATTATATAGCTTTGCAAATCAAGTTACTCTTCGTAACCGTTTCTTTAACCAAGAATAGTTAAAGACCGCCTATCGCAGTACCTCAACTCGTTGCAAAGAAAACGGCAAAAGAAATGGAAGAAGAGAAAAGAATGAGGAGAAGAAGACAGGTGGCCAGTCACTTGGAGGGACCCACTGACTTTAGAATCCACCGCTTGAATTCCTTAACGTCAAATATGTCTCGCCACGAGGGACACACGGAAGTTTCATCTTGAAGATGACAATGAATATCTTTGAAAACCGATATAACAAAGTGTCTTGAAAGCTTCTTCTTCCTTCATTTATTCTTGGAATTTGGTCTTCAGATTGATAGTATCAGAGCCGCAACTTAAATTCATATTTAGTTTGAAAAACAGCATATTCGGGTAGAGCGGGAAAAACTAAGTATGAATGGCACTTGGTTCATTAGGGACATGTGAGACGCGGATGCGCGAAACACGCGGCTCGGCCGATTCGGGTGAAACAGGGAGAAGATGCACAAATGCATTTTGGGACATCCGGGGAAAACGCGCGAAGGACATGGTTCAAGGGCGTATCGGTGAAAATGGAACAACTCGCATGAAAAGTTTGGGACACTTGGGACGCAAGTACGCAAAGTACGCGGTTCAGGCGTTTCGGCTGAAAATGGAACAAAAGGCAGAATTAACTTTGGGACATTTGGGACAAAAAGTTCCGAAGTACGCGGTTCAGGTGAATCGGCCAAAAATGGAACAACTTGCACTTTTGACTTGGGACAAAAAGCTCTGAAGTATGCGACTCGGGAGTTTCGGCCGAAAATGGAACAGATTGCACAATTTGATTTGGGACATTTGGAACACGAAAGTGTGAAGTACGCGGTTCGGGTGCTTCGGCCGAAAAAGGAACAAAAGGCCTCGTTTGAACTTGGGACATTTGGGACATGAAAGAGTGAAGTACGTGGTTCGGGTGTTTCGGCCGAAAATGGAACGACTTGCACAATTCCATTTGGGACACTTGGGACGAAAAGTTCCGACGGGCCCGAAAATGGAACAACTTCGGGATTTCGGCCGATCGGGGAACATAACGCACTTTTGAACTTGGGACACGCGGGACAAAAATGTCCTGACAGGCCCGAAATACATACAAAATGACCCAAAACACAGATTTTCTCAATTTCACGACTTCGGTACATTAGAGAAAAACACTTAAACTCAAAATTTTGAAATTTTTACTTTCATCGTGAGCGGGAATTTTGAGTGGACAATGGAAGGCATGGAGATGGGTACTAAACTTATTTATAGATATTCTCGGGTAGAATAAGGGGATGACCATTACGGAAGAGAGAGATCGAGAGTAGCATCATTGAGAGAATGAGGAGATAGAGAGCACCATTCGGAGAGAGAATCACCATATGAGTCGATGAGGGAAGATTCATAGAGAGGATGAAAGGTGAATCTCTATAGAAATAGAATAAGATTCTAGGGGTTAGGTTTCTCATTAGAGGACTATAGGAATGTTGAAATATATGGGGAATGGATCTACTAATTTTTGTAACAAAGGAGAGTAGTTAGAACTTCACGATACATGAGTTAGATCTCCATATCGATGCATTGGTTTGTTATGAACGATGAATGTAATGTGTTTTTTCATTATCATCAACATAAATAAATGGTTATGTTATAAATATATTTTTCATGAGTGTGAACCCTAATACATTTTCTTTATGTTCGGATTAGATTTTTATTTGTATGATGTTTCTCTTTTTGTTTGTATAAGTATGTTGATGTAACAACTCATCCCATGCTTTCAAAATGTATACATGATCATTTAATTTTCCACACTAAATCTGTCATCAATGACATCTTCTCATAATGCTCACATAAAGGAGGGTCTCGATGCCCATGTGCACCATGGGTGAGCACATAGCACCCATTGGGTGATAGGCCGGCGCACATGGGATTAGAAGGTTATTCTAAAGGCATGAAAATTTCTACATGTACTAAAGATTAGATGAGTTGTTTTCTATGACATGAATGGATGGTAGCTCATTGTTATGTGAAGGATGATCTAAGTATTGAATTACCACAAATATTTTGGTGTTATCCTTTGATTTTTCTATTTCAAAAGGGATGAGAGACCAAGAGATGCCATGGTGTCTACAAATCTATTAGAATATCATAGAATAGCTTGAATGGTGTAATGGTTGAATGCACCAAGGATAAAGTTGACAATTGTTGAGCCTCAAAATAGTGACTAAGTCCCTAAGGGAACATGCACATGCAGTACCGGTAAAGAAGAAGAAGGGCACGTGGGGAAAAGCGCGTAAGATAGATGTTTTAGAAGGGTTTAGTAGAATCCACAAAGCATGCGCAAGAAGGTAGAGAAAATGTCTTAGAACTTAGCCATTTTCGCCATTCTTAGAAGCACATGAGGAAAGTGTGATCCAACCGAGCATGTGGAGTGGATAAGGTGCTAGCCTAGTGAATTAGTGGTCAAGGAAGGAATATTCCATGTGATGGAAGGATCTAGAAAGACATCAAGACGTAAAGTGGAGAACTTGGATCAGAGGAAGCATTCTCCATTGGAGGACCACCTTGACACTTGGCAACCGATCTACTACTTTAGGAAGGCATGGTGGTGGGTGTTAAGCCTATTTATAGAGATGCTTAGGTAGAGGAAAGGTGGTCAAGGTGGATTGAGAATATGGACACCATGGGACATATCCGTTGGATATCATAGAGATGATGAAAGGGAAAAGCTCTCCAGAGATAATAATAAGTTTCTAGGGGTAATGGTTATCATCAAGAGGATTGTATGAGTGTTAAGTTATCTAGAGGGATGGTTATGTGAAATTTTTATGTAATATGAGAAGCAAGTTAGTTAGGGTTTGAGATGCCCTGAGTCTTATCTCGCATTGGTACATTGGCCTCGTTAAGGCCTTGGTCAATGTAATGTGGTTACTTGAACTATGATCAATATGAATGTATGATTCTCATTTGTAAGTATATAATGCTCATGGATGTAAACCTTATGGCCATTTCTTTATGTCATGGATCAGATTTGTTATCTATATGATGTATCTCTTGTTATCTGAATGAGTATGTTAGTGTAGAAAATCATCCTATGCTTTCTTAATGTATGTGTAGACACCCGATTTGTGTTTTACGACCCCCTGTGCCCCGCATCTCATTTCGCAACCTAACCTCATCACCTAAACCTTACACAATTATTTATTAATTACCTTATAATTAATAAATCCACATCGCCATACCTGCCACCTCATTTTTCCACCTCATCATGACCTAGTCCTAACCCTAAACTAACCTAATTAAGACCTATAACTTGGTCTACATCCACACCCATGACTAATGACTCCTTACTCGCACCCAAAACCGACCTCGTAATAACTTGACCAAGCCCGCAACTAATCCCTTGGGAGAAAAGGAGGGAAAGTTGGCTATTTTACTAAAAATAGCCCACTTTGACTGAACCGATACCGGTTTCTACTCGACCGCCGTCGGTTACGTAACCGCCATCGGTTCCCTGTAAATGACCTCCTCCAACCAGAAACAAAGGTTGGGATTTTTGATTAATCGGGATCATCAGAAGTCATTGAAAGGATCCAGATTTTACTTGGCTGAGCAGAGACAAGTGAAGAAACAAGAAAAGTTTGCAGAGAAGGACATCAAGCCCAAGACTGCAACTAAGTAACCAGAGCCTTGTGACACTCATCTGATCATCGGGAGGGAAGATATCTCATCTTCGATTATCGTGTCATCCTACCTCGAGTTCCGTCTTCGTCATCTGAGTCCTTGGACTGCATCCTCATCAATAACCAGTAAGTAGTATCTTGTATGTCCTCTTTAATAACATTTCTTGGACTTTTGAATCATAGCCATCATAAGTCTATTCCTAGATCTACTACCTGGTAACACACTACATCTAACTATCATTCCTCTACCCTTACGTTACCCCAAGAACACCCTCCCCATACTCTCTGAGTCCCTCTCATCACCCCGTTACCTAACCCCACTCATTTACCAGCCTTATAAACAACACAACCACCCTACAACCAACCCTCACCAAAAGTCCCTAAAACATTGCCCCTACCGATATCGGTTAATAGCAACCGGTACCGGTCACTGTGATTCCAAACCAAAAACCAGCCTTTCCTCTACTTGTTTCAACGAGGCAATTAAATTGTGATTTTACAATCATTTGTGTTAATTCATATTAGCAGGGGAACTGACCACCTTCGAAAGGAAGTTTTATATTTCCTGGGCCCAAGGCAGTTCCCTCATTTATTGTCTAATTAAAATCTGGTGGTCTTGTATTCTTACTTGCAGGTAGTCCTTCCAAGACAAAAACGAGTTCTTCACGATTGATTTGATCTCTCTCACGGCACGCGCACACCCTCTCGACATTCAACAGGCAATGTATTCCTCCTATCCCTAACCCTTATATCTGCTTCTCAAAGGAATGAAAGGATAGAATCAACTCTATTCCCAAAAGGTGAAACATTACGTGTAAAACATTTTGCACGCTTAGTGGGACCCATTTCGGGTTTCTTTCTTTCTTGCTTGCTTTCATATAGGGAGCATACTTGCTGTTTTCTTCTTCTTAAGATATTCACAAGGTATTTTGTTATTTTGGTAAAAGAACTTGCTTTGCTTTTACATCTCCAAGCATTAGTGAAAGTCATCTTTTTTTGCTTCATCGAATATCATTTTCGATTTGGGTTTAAAACATGTGCATTACATTCTTGCTTGTTGTTTTCAATTCTAGTGAACGTAGATTAAGTAACAAGTCGTACACGTGGGGGTGATATCCACGGTATTGACAAGAAATTAATCTTACTTTCACTACACAACACATACCGAATCATGACATAATCAACACAACATGTACTCAAAACATCCCCCTTTTTTCCGCGGTATTCCTCCGCTTTGATTGAGGTAACCTTATAAGCCAAAACAAACTTGACATTTCCCCTAAGTCTTTTGTTTAGGATTCGACATCATTCTGCATCTAAGGGAATAAGCTCAAATTGATAAACATCAATCCTAGGGTTAGTCTGTTAATTTTCTTGTGTATCTTGCTTGTTTTCGATTCTTTTCTCATACACTGTTTTGTGTGATCACTTCACAACTATTTGGTAGGCATACTAAAAACTGTTAACCCTAAATCAGCCTTCTTACGATTTCTTATACAGTCTATTATACCGACATCGGTTAATCGACCGATGCTGAGCTATAATCTAACCGATATCGATTCTTGTTTTCCACAGCTCCCAATAAACCAAAGAACCTACCAATTTCAACATTCGAGGCTGTTTTTGTTCCGATAGATTGAAACCCTCACCATGTGTACTCTTATCCATGGTTGTTATCACTGAAGCAAGCCGCCACCATGGTTTCACATGCCTACTCGTGCCTTTGCCTAAATCACCCCCTTCACATTCTATGGGAATCCTACGGATACCAAAGTGAGGTTCCTAAAATCCCTGTAGGAGATAAAGAATTTGTGAAATTTTTGGACGCTAATCCTAGCACTGTAAAATACTATTTGTCTCATGCCCCTAAGCCCTGTACACCCGATGGTCAACTCCTTGTTGGCATGCCTATTAGTATAGCTGCTCATTTAGCTCCTTCTCCACCCCGATAACTCTGCTTCGCCTTCCCGCATCCTTAGCCCCGTCTCCCAATCCAGCGGCTTGGGGGTTCATACGGGTGCTAATTGGCTTTCCTTTTCCTAATCTTGGGCCCACATATCATTACCACCACCGCTCCTACCTCGTCTCTCTTACTGATTGCTCCATTCATGACTTGCTCTCTCTACCACCTATCCACATGAGCTTTCCTTCTTAAGCTCCGCCCACCTTTTCATTTCCACACACGTATCCAAAGTGACCTCAACATCTTATATAGGACATGCCTATTTGGTCACCTCAACATATTCGTCCTCAATACCTTATCAACATTTAACCCCACCATTGTCTAGTGGAGGCCCTTGGACCAATCCTCCACCTTTTACCGCAACCGCACCATCATCTCATCCAATCACAGATTTCATCAAACAAATGATGGACAAAATGCAAAATCTGGAGGCTTCTATTTCAGGAAGTCGTAGCGCCTTGACATACGAGCAAGTTTGTCGGGAGCCTATCCACCCTTCTGTCCCCCTTCATTCATATCCTCCTCAATGGGAATTACCAAAATTTACTCATTTTAATAGTAAGGAGGATCCTCAACAACACTTGCGATCATTTAGACATATGCCTGCTATCTAATTGCTCATGACGATGCCTTACTACTCCGCACCTTTCCCATGTCCTTATCAGGACCCGCCTTGGAGTGGTACAGTGCTTTAACCTAGCACTCAATCTTCTCTTTTAACCAACTAGCCCAATCTTTCTTGGATCATTTCTCCATTAACATTGCCAAGAAAGTATCTATCACCAACCTCTATGCCATCCGACAATTTGAAGATGAATCTATCGCAGATTTCGTTGGACGATGGCGGGGCCTTATCAACCAACTTACGTATGCCTTGCCTCAGCCTGAACTTATCAAACTTTACGTGGGCTGCGGCTAAGCATATCTCTCCTACCCTCTAAATTCAAACTTTCCGCACATTTGATGAGGCCTTTACTATGGCTCAAAAACTAGAGATTTGAGCCTTAGAAGAGAAATTGCGGTTCGCAACAAAATCCCAATTTCCGAACTCTAGATTCAACCAATAAAAATAACACCACCACTCCTCACACATCCAATTCTTCGAAATCAAAAGGAGATGTCCACGTGGTGATGGTCAAGTCTCAAGCACCATCTAATACCCCACCAAAAACCGCTTTATAAGTATAAAACCGAGCCCATCAATTACACTCCTTGAGAGAAACTTATGGTGTCATCTTGAAAAAATTGCTCAAAGCCGGAGCTATCACCTTGCCTCTGTTAAACCTCACTTCGGGTTTGACTCCACCCACGCTATACCTTCTTGGTACAAAGAAAATGACACTGTAACTTTCACCGCGTAAAGGGACACAGTCCACAAAACCGCTAAGATGTTGAAAAACATAGTGCAGAAATGGTTGATGCGGGGGATATAACCCTCGATAATCCTAATGCCCTGCTAATGAAATTTGAAAATATTTAAAAACCATTCCCAAACCACTCATCTAACAAAGATAATGTAAACCAATATATCTTAGCCGAGGAGAGTGTTCATGAGATCCATGCACGGTCTTCGACTCCCTGTACCAAAAGCCTCTATTGAGAAAATTCTGAATCAAACCTCTACACTAATACAGAACTGAATCCCCTTCACCACCATCAAGACAAGACATGTAACATCCTCATTTTATACTTTAGAACAAGTGAAATTTTTTTTTGATAATTGCATCCACAGTTCTAAATACATAATTTAGAACTCACAATTCAAATAACCATTTATATAGCAGATACAACCATATGCATTTGAATGACTGAGTACCTCCGATCTATTCATTCCATGACTCGGTAATCTACCGATCTATTCATGAGTAATAAGAGTCGTGTTTTTATTTAACACATTACTCTTGCGGTTCTCTTCCCTGTCTGGGATTAGAATGCTCATCCAAGGAATCTAAGCTGAATAATTGTTACTATTATTCATCGGCATCTCATCCCTTAGACTAGGTGAATTAGGACAACGCAATCAGCGGCTTGCGATACTTTGGCCAAAGATTTGAAACATCATGTTTATGTCTTGTATTCCTTAACGACATACTCGTCGATCTGAATACGTCCTTCACCCCATTCATATGTTATATAGAATGTCTTACATGCAACGACTACATCGGTCCTTCCTTTTCACAGATCGAGTCGGAGGTAGAATAACAAGGTGATAATGTTATATGGATGCCCACGAGGATTAGGGATATAGTGACATCGGTTCAACCTTGCGATTCAACCCGAGTGTGTCATGATACCCGAATCTCTAGGCAGCCTTATAACATGACCACGTTCTTAATCGGTCCCTAGGTAACTCGTGCGAAATCAAGTGTAAATCTTAGCGATCAATGCAAAGGGTGTCGCCATAAGTCATCTGCATTGTTGTAACTTCGAGAAGATCCTAATCTTCTCGAAGGTACAACCCTGCAGTTGACTTATGTCGTCAACCTTTAAATCCGCCTCGAAAAGATCTACTCAGTAACAAGCGTTACGCACTTGAGTTTAAATTACTTTAAAGACTTTTCCCTAAGGTTAGCCTTTCCAATCCCTGGATTCTTCGCCTTAAGACGACCCTCCTCTATAAAACCCATTACTTGGTAGAGATATTAAGGTCAAGTTCTTCATCAAGGAGTCATTAGAATACACCTGATTCTAAAGCAACAGAATCGGACAATACCTCATAACCTTTGCTTGAGATTGCCATCTGAACTCCATTTGATTGAACATCAGTTCTCTTAATTGAATTTATATCATACTTTTTAGTATAAAGATATAAATGATTAAGAATCCAATTTAATATTGTCCTGTTATACTTAGGACTAGGGATTAGTAATTTAATCCAGTTTGTTTAGCGTTCTCTTTAGGCTCATTTTTAACCTATCTTCTAGAAAGACAATTATTTAAATCCAATATTGCTTTCGCTAACACAAATTAGAACTACTAAACACTCATAAGAATTCAATCTCATTTTCTTGCAAGCTTTCATTGTCAATCACAAAAGCATCCATATTATACAATGATAACAATGCCCCTTTGTTACATAAACCGAAGAAGGTCAACTTTTAGAAATAAAATACAACACATAAGTTTCAACACTTATTTCCATTCCTTTCAAAACTATCAATTACATTTTATGCACAATGAGATACTTGATACAATGCTAACGGAAAAAAACATCTTTTCACATATAGTACATCTATAAAATCAATTTGTAATTCATTATAAATCAAATAAACAATCGATCAGGCGATGATCGGATCTGCGTTGCTTTACCTCTTACGGCAACCATCTGCAAAAATAGTCAACATGAGTCGGTTCAATGAGGCCCAGAGCATGATAAGCACTAACTTTTAAAACAATTGCAATCCATCAATTGTTTTCATTAAACACCGTTTAAATGAGATCAGATATTCACATTAGTAAACATATTCAGACTATGCCCTTGTAATACAAAATGATTACAAATATGTAACTCTAACATGGTTACAAAATAGTCTTAATCACTTTCTAATATTTCATCAAATATTAAAAATCAAGGAACGAATGTACACAAACAATCATTGAATCCAAAATCACAACATTGGTCAGATCGTTTCATTCATCCAATAAGGAAAATATCATAACAAATCGGGTTTCACCAATATGTTTACAACACAATTCCCACTGTTAGACAGATATCATCAAATAAGCAAAAGGAGGGAAAGAACCAAATCATTCATACTCCCTTTCACATAAGTTCGTTACTGTACTGTCTACACAAATGAAATACATTCATCCAGTAAGCATACAAACAAGTCAGTCAAACAACAGGAAGAATCACTGTCATAATAAAAATCGAACACAACAAGGCTTTACGGCCCGAATTCGAAATCAAGAAACCCAGTATTGCGGTCAGCAATAGACTACATTGCCTTAGGCAATTGGATGTTTCCCAAGATTATGCCAAGACAATCACTCAAAATCTCCGAACATGCTCAGTCTCAATCAGACAGGAGTGAATGGAAAAGAATATAGCAAATCTATTCTTACCTTGGCGCATGCAAGGCTAAGGTATGATATTCACAGTTCACTTAAAGCAGAGCTAGAACACGAGATAAAGATTCATGCTCGGGTCTCAAAGCATGATGACAAAGGCGGTGTCGAATGTCAAGTTGAAAGAGGCAAGTACAAGTTACCTTTCCAGAATTCTAATGATTCAAACAGAGGTAACCATTCAAACAATTGCATAAGAATTCATACGGTATTCATCAACGAAGCATTATGAAAATCGAGGCAAACAAATTAATCTCGATTTGAACCAAGAACCCAACTGAACCCTTGTCGATGCGACACTGATGGTATTCTTACGAATATCAGAGATCAAAATACAAATTATTTCCTTAAGTCGCTGAAACAACGATTTCCCAAAATTCATCTATATTCAACCATGAACAGTGACTTAAACATGTAAATCATTCAATCGACTCCCGAGTCATTCTAAAAAAGAAAACAATCTACTGTATTTATATTGCATACTGATACGGGTTTAATAACCATGACCTAGCTCATAAGGCCGATATACAAGATGTCAAACTGTTCACAGAAATCCATCAAGGCCAAAATAAACATCACGAGTTCAATATCAGGCTTGTACAGAAGCCAAAGAAGCAAGACATCTTCCGCAGGGTCAAACAACAGGATAACCCAACAGTCCTAATTGAAACAGTTACACTGTCCATCTATCATAAGTTCAACTGAGTCCTAACAACAGTAACCAAATAATGCCAGATGATAAATCATCGGTGCCAACAATGGCAACATTAAGATCAGGCAAAAACAAACCGGAATACCGAATTTCCAAAACAAGAAGTCCAACGGTACCCTTACCATCATTTTCACACAAGATGGCACAGGAAAGAAACGTGGAATCTCATCCAAAGAGTATAAACCACAAGTTCTTGCAACACGAATGTAAAATAACAGAGGTCGTGCTACTCGTTACTCTTCGAGTACAAAATCAAATTACCAGTATCCCAATAGATATTCAAACGAAGTTCAACAATGGTTCACAATACGATTCATTTAAAGGACTCCACATAGTCGACCGAATACATATATCCATACTGTACACTGTCAACGGTTTAGATCCCGTTACACAAATAACATGGAAAAACAACTACTAATGAGTCGAAAGGAAAAACTGTAACACTAGTTACCTGATTCCAAACCATTTTAACAGACAGAACGAACCCAAATAGTATCATTAGTCACTGTCACTAAAAACCACAACAGGGTTTTCAAAGGTTCAACAAACTGATCAAACAAATAGTCCCATTAATATTTAATCCGACTGTTTCCAAAACAAGAATCGACGACCAAAATCGACAACATAACAATCAATGGCCTATACCCATCACAGGATCGATTCATGCGCTCACGCCCGAGCAGTGCCGAGCAATCATACATATCACAAGTTTCGCATAAACAAACCGAAATGCAAACACAAGGAAACAGTGACACAGTTTGAATTTAATAAACACCCAACAAGGATAATGAAGATTCGAACCAGAAGAGATTCAGTACCAAAAATCAAACAAGATCTCCATAGAAAATCCCTATTTTCTCAAAACATTTGAAACGAGTTGTTACAATGAAATCACTTGAAAGACAAAGAAGATATTTTTAAAGGTTAGGGCCTAACATGCCCGTATTTTGATCAAATTTCGAAGCAGACCATAGGAAGAGCTCAAACTTCCTTTTCTTTTTCCACGATAAAGCGACCAACAAAATTTTGCTATCTCCATCACATATATATCCTCCATGACGAGAGAAAAGAGCTATAGCAGTTCATACTTGCCATGCAACTCAAAGAGGACTCAAAAGTGCGAAGAACCATGTAAACAAGCGAGAGAGAAAACGAAAATCACGACAAACCAAACAAACCCTCTAACTTCCTGTTTGCATGCCTTCTCGCGAGTTCGGGCTCGATTACGAGAATATTGAATGCCATTAAACCAACTTTCCCGCTTAAACTCAACTTCCACCGACCGCCAGAATTGGCGACAGTCCAATGAAAATTCAAGTCCATTTCCAAACTTAGCGAATTGCCACGTCTGCACAGGTTAGCCGTCGCTTAAGCCTCCGCCATGACCTGTCCCTCATCCTTATCCATGCATTAATTGCCATAGAAAACGCCGCCCATGGTTCGCACCCCTCCATAGGCCCCTTTACATCCTCCTCAATAGTTAGGTTAGTAACTTAGGTTAGAATTTAGGGTAATACCCATACTAACCAATTTACACATAGATACTAACTTAGGATATTAACACATAGCCTAGGTCTAGGTTAGATTAACACTAATCTAACCCCTAGGTTAGGTTTTAGTTTTAGGTTACTAACCGTTAATAATTCCAGTAAGGTATAACATTTTATATGCCAAGAAAAGACCCAAAATCATGCATCTCCGAACAGGATTCACTCCTATACAGCCGTTAGGCTACAGGAATATACATGGCAGAATTATTACTTGGTCCACGTCCGAGACCTTCCAGATATACTTCGATATCGGGAACCGATTCATTTACCAAGATCAGCCTGAGTCATACTCCTGACCAGCTTAATCAATGCTTCCATACCTTGCAACCTGTTCAAGGTCTGCGATCTAATTCATCACAAACAAATTTAAAGCATTACTTGGATCAATTCCACTGATCCAAGACTAGATATTATAGATGAATGTCTCTATAATTCATTCCGTGATCAGATTAATATTCAGACACAAAATGAAATAAATAAAAGAGTCTAATCATATTCTGACTCAGTCAAGATCTGCAATCTGCAAGGAAATTACAATACATATCAAGCATGATTTCTAAATCGAGGAACACATCCTTATACAAGAAATCACATATCAACACTTGTATGTCCAGGAGAAAGTAACAATGATTCAGTGGTGTTACAAGACAATAGCCTTACCATTCCCTTACCCATAAAGGAATTAATCGCCCGAGTTCTCTACTTACAGGCTGCACGAGCCTTCTTACACCACATCCTGACTGAGGGCTGTGAGCGGATGTTATCTAACTTATCTATTTCCCAAACGTCTCCTTCTACCACTCTTGCTGCACAAGAGGAGGGCTCGCCACTCCTTTTGTCATCCTTAGACGAGAAACCTCTTGCACCGACATCACCAAATTCTTTAATCATGATGGATCCTCTCAAACATGCCCTCCTACCTATTAGTTCTTCATCACCTAAATCTTTTCAGCGACCGGTTGACCTCTTAACACCCATTGATACAGTGCCTTATCTACCCCCTGTATCACACCCATAGTGGACCGGAATCACAACCCACCTTTCTTCCATACAAAAGTTCCAATTTACACCTGAAGACTGTCATTCCCTAGAAGATAGACGAGTCCTATGGGAACGTTTGAGTACCCCCTATTCTACTCAAATGTAGATGACTGATCCAGACGCCTCTACCATATACCCGAAGTGTTTACTGAGATGCTTAAAATGCCTATGTCCTCATCTTCACTCCCTCATCTCTACCAAGTACCTCATCCACCTCTATTAGCCTAACCAAACCTTCCCTACGCTTGGGACTCCACCGATACCCAGTTTAACACACCCTTAAACGATTAGATTTATCCAAAAATAAATCCATCCATCCACCTAGGAGACAAATCCAACCTCCCCAAACCCAATCCCTACCTTTGTCACCACTAAAACCCTCGCCGTCACACCTACCTTCCATATTGGGACCTCATCCCTCCACCTTGCCTCAATACATCACACCTCCTGCGTTTTCTTTAAAATGACCTGCACTTTCTACGCCTATACAGAGATCCTGTTCACCTATCAACCCTAAACAAACTCCATCATCAAAGGATTTGTTTGCAGTCGCCTCACTTTCTCCATGGTTGTTCCCCGCCACCACGTTATCTGGAGCCTCACCATCTAATCAGCTAAACATGACTTCTGCGCCGAAGAAGCCACGTTTAGTTAAAACCACGTATCAATACCCCTTGGCTAAACCACCACCCGTACGAACCAACCATACCCAAACATTACCAAAACCCACCCAATCAATACCCTCATCTTCCTATGAATTTGACCTACTTAAAGGGTCTTACGCCAAAATCCTTGCTATGTTGGTGGAGAATGTGTTGGTCGTCAAATAGGACTTTTAAGAAGAGCAACAGTCAGGGGACAAGAAGTCCCTCCTCTTTAATGGGAGAGGTTCCCTTATTCAGAAACGAACCTATTTACAAATGTACAAGACATGATTTGTTGGTTAAACTTGGATATCACGAAAGTGTTTTCTATGAAGATCATCAATTACAAAAGGACTGAGGAAAAAGAGTATGGGAAAGAGCAGAAAGGCAACATGCAGAATTATAGATATCAGAGTAATTCTTTATGTATGCGAAGTCACAGTAATTTGAAACAAGATCATTTGTATTGGATAAGTAAGATGGAATTCAGAGACACAAAGTTCTGTAAATAACATCTGCTAGAACACAAAGTTTCTTAACATAACACAGATTCATTAATCAAGGACACAAAGTTCCTTCTTGGTTATACAAGATCACCGTGCTTGCAAAATTGAAGAGTATGCAATCGGTGAGACTAACAAACTTGAGACAAATGATCTTCACAAAGAAAATAAATGAAAGCTTAGGAATAACAGAGATCAGATAGACAAAGAATGGAAAGTCCTTCTGTATTGATTTCTTTATAATCTATTTACACTTTTCGTAAAATAGCCAAGTTCTTCCTCTTTTTTTTTTTGATATCCGTAATGGTGTAAGGAAGGCCATTATATAGCTTACAATTCAGTTACTCTTCGTAACCGTTTCTTTTAACTAAAGAATAGTTAAGGACCGCCAAATCGCAGTACCTCAACCTATTACAAAGAAAACGGAAAAAGAAAGGGAAGAAGAGAAAAGAATGGGGAAGAAGACAGGTGGCCGGTCACTGAGAGGGACCCACCGACTTCAGAATCCGCCGCTTGAATTTCCTTAACGTCTCAGCCATGTCTCAGAAGTCTCATCCTGAAGATGACAGTGTATGTCTTTGAAAGCAGAGATGACCAGCGTCTTGAAAACTTCGTCTTCTTACTTCTCGCTCCCAAGCCTTCTGAAATTTGGTCTTGATTGATAGTATTAGAATCGCAAACTAGACTTGGGAAGGGATTATAGATAAAAGGGATATACTTAGGGAATCAGATTGCGAGGGTTTGAGCAAGGATAGCGTGGAAACAATGTAAGAATCTGCAAAGGTGGCTCGCTCATTACATAGCCCACATGTTGAGAGAGAGAAGGGGATCAATGCGCATTAAATTCATATCCATTAGTTTGAAAAATAGCATATTCGGGTAGAGTGGAAAACTAAGTATGAATGGCACTTGGTTCGCTTGGGACATGTGAGACGCGAATGCGTGAAACACATGGCTCGGCCGACTAAGAAACAGGAGAAGACGCACAAATGCATTTTGGGACATTTGGGACGAAAACGCGAAGGCACGTGGCGTTCGAGCGAATCGCCGAAAAATGGAACAACTCGCACGAAAAGTTTGGGACATTTGGGACAAAAAGTTCAAGACGCAAGTTGGTTCGGGCGTTTCGGGCGAAAATGGAACAAAAGGCGAATTAACTTTGGGACATTTGGGACAAAAAGTTTCAAGCACGCGGTTCGGGGATTTTAAACGAAAATGGAACAACTTGCACTTTTGACTTGGGACAAAAAGCTCTGAAGTACACGACTCGGGAGTTTCGGCCGAAAATGGAACAGCTTGCACAATTTGATTTGGGACATTTGGAACACGAAAGTATGAAGTACGCGGTTCGGTGTTTCGGCCGAAAAAGGAACAAAAGGCCCATTTGAACTTGGGACATTTGGGACATGAAAAGCGAAGTACGCGGTTCGGGTGTTTCGGCCGAAAATGGAACGACTTGCACAATTCCATTTGGGACACTTGGGACGAAAAGTTCCGACGGGCCCGAAAATGGAACAACTTCGGGGATTTTGGCCGATCGGGGAACAGATGCATTTTTGAAACTTGGGACACGTGGGACAAAATGTCCGACAGCCCAAAATACATACAAAATGACCCAAAACATAGATTTTCTCAACTTCACGACTTTAACATTTTAAGACAAAGAGAAGACACTAAAACTCAAAATTTTTAAAGTTCACTTTCATAAGAGCAGGGAATTTTGAGTGGACAACAACTGGCTCCTTCTGGGGATGACTTGGCATAAATTCAAGGAATGAGACAAGGCAAGAACTTAGACAAACTCGGGGAAGAATACTCGCAAGACTTACCTTATCCATTGGGCAACGGAGTCAAAAATAGACCAATACAGAGGCAACACACCAAAACAAAAAGGAAAGAAAAACAAAAACACATATAGAATATACAAGGACTCCCGATCACCTAGGACTTGAACAACTTGAGATATCGCCCACTATAAGGAAGTGGGAGAGAAGAACCATCCATGTAATCAAGATAAAAGGAATTCTCACCAAAGAAAGTGTCCGATCTTGAAAGGTCCGAGCACAGGAATCAAACTTTCCATGGCGCCACGAGGTTCATGTCTTTTGTCCCATAACAACACGGTGTCTCCAACTTGGAAATCTCTCGAACCTAGCTTTCTTGTCAAACAGACCTTTACCTTCTGGTGAATGGATATCCTATCAAAGCAACCATCAATCTGTCCTCATCCAATTTGTGCAGTACATAATTCTCTTGTCCAAAGCATCTCTCAAACTAGTATCTTCAATGGCCTTCATTAGGTGCAAGGTCATAGCTCCACCTGTTCACCGGCAATTGAGCTTCTACTCCATATACCACTTGAAAAGGAGACATTCCAATAGCTCTCTTTGGTGTAATCCTGTCGCCCAAAGAGCATCATAGAGCTTCTTGTGCGCTTTCATTTGAGACTCATTGACTAACTTCCTTATAATAGTCACCAAATATTTTTGTTAGTGGATTCTCGCTTGCCCATTTCCCGAGGGTAATAATCAAGAATGAGCCAAAGAGATGCCATACCCGTAGCAGTAAGTCCATTATCTCAGTGAAAGAGAAATTCAAGCATTATCTCTACAATCTTGTTAGGTACACCATACCTTACCAAGATGTTCTCTTTAATGAAGCTGCACACCACTTCAGAAGTAGTGCTCTTGACTGGAATAGCTTCCACCCATTTGGTGAAGTAGTCAGTGGCAGTTAGCACATGAGTGTGACCAGCACTAGAAGTAGGATTAAGTGTACCAATGAAGTCCAAACCCCACTTTTGAAATGGTTCCTCAATTACAATCGGCTTCGAGAGGCAAAGAGGCCAATTTAGGTCTTCCCACAAAAGTCGACAAGCCTCACATTTATCCACCCACTGGATGCATCTCTCGAACAAGGAAGGCCAGAGTATCCTCCACGGAGTATCTTATGAGCTGTAATCGTTGATGAATAGTGCCCTCCACATGCCTGATCATGAAAAGCTGAGAGCAACTTCCTCTGTTGTTCCTTGTCCACACACTTCAAAAATCTCCCATCTAAGCCACGCTTGAACAAAGCATTTTCCCATAATACATATTGCACTGACCTCAATTTAACAGTCCTCTTTTCTTTGGCAGTTAAATGAGAGGGGCATTCCCCATAGGTGAGAAAATGGGCGATGTCAGCATACCATTCGTCAACTGAACTAAGGAACAGAACAGTAGGAAGGTCAACTTTGTTCTCCAATAATTCATGCTTAGCTCCTTCAGCAATGAGCTCACAAAGACCTTTTCCACGAACCAGCTTGGTCGGCTTGATGTCAATGTCATACTCTTGGACCTTAGCAACCCAGTTCCCTCTCTTGGATCCAAATTCTTGTTGTGTGAGAATTGACTTAACAGTTGTATCTGGAACCAACACCATGGAGTGAGAGTTGAGGATATAAAAACGAAACTGCTTAACAGCTTTGACCACTGCAAAAGCATGCTTCTCCATCATGGTGTATTTCAACTCATGATCTTTCATAATATAGCTCATGAACGCAATTGGGAGTTCATGCTCATTAGAGTCTTCTTGAGTTAAGACAGCAGCCAAGGTATTATCTCAGAAGATAAAGAATAGATGATGAAATCTTTGCTGAAATCAGGACAGGCTAAAACAGGAGTTTTAGCGATAGCTCTCTTGATACCCTCAAAGGATTCCTTTCCTTCAGAAGACCAACCAAATGTTTGCTTCCCTTTCATCATCTGAGAAATATTCAAAGTTAACTCTACAAAATCGGGATGAATCTTCTCAAAAATTGATCTTACCAAAGAAGGAGTGCACGCCTTTTATGGTTGGGAGAGGAATTTTTGGATGGCTTGAACTCGCTCAGATCAATCTTAATACCATCCTGGAAATGATGTGCCCTAATAAATTTACCTCCGTGACACAAAAGACAGATTTTTAGGTTCAAAGAAATCCCATGCTCTCTCGCATCTCACAGAATCTGTCTCTAGGTGATCAAAATGATCCGCTCTTGTCTTGGAAAATACTGTCAGGTCATCAAGATATATGACAATACACTTCCCTTTCAAACTTCCAAAAGCCAGATCCATAGCTCTCTGGAAAGTGGCACCAGCATTAATAAGCCCAAAAGGCATTCTCTTGTAAGCAAAGGTACCCCAAGGAGTAGTGAAAGTTGTTTTGTGTTGATCTACAGTATCAACCTCTACCTGATTATATCCCGAGAATCCATCAAGCATGGATAACATTTCAGATCCTGTTACTACTTGCAATACTTGATCCATCATAGGCAAAGGATAATTATCTTTCAGAGAAGCCTGATTCAGGTTCCTGAAATCAACACAGATGCGGATCTCACCATTTTTCTTCCTAACAGGCACAATATTTGCAATCCATGTTGAATGGTGAATGGGAAAAATGATTTTAGCCTTCAACAACTTCTGAATTTCCTGAAAGATGGTGTCAGCTATTTTGGGGTTGTATTGCCTCTGTTTCTGCTTGAAAGGCTTAATTCCAGGCTTAAGAGGAATAGAGTGCTGCATATCTTTTGGTTTGAAAGCTTTCAAATCTTCATAAGAATAAGCAAGAACATCCTTATACCTCCTTAGAAGATCAATTGATTTCTTCCTCTCATCTGTTGTGCAACATTTTCCAATATTCACTAGCTTAGGGTCATTAGAACTCCCAATATCAATCTTATCATACTCAGCTGATTGTTGAGGCTCAGTGGAAGCTCTAGACTTCACATACCTGTCATGTTTATCAAACAGTTCCTCCAAACTCACCAAACCTTTAGGAATCTTGTTTCCTTTGAGAGATTGATGCATCCATCTTGATCTCGTTTCTTCCCTCGGGGCGATCGCTTGGTCAAAGGACACACTTTCACGAGGCAAAGTTGTCACTTCCTCAAAATACAGCTTGTCAAAATTACCCTGAGTTCCAGGAAGGAAAGCAAATGTTGATCATCATTGAAAACTTGCCAGTTATTGGTATTGTCAGGTACACTAGGCCGATGGACCATTTCAATAGTGAACTTATCCTGAGAGAAGTCAGGATGAGGAATCAGTAGTGACCCTGAGACAGCTAGTGAATCAGCCCTGCTGTTCTTTTCCCTAGGTACTGCTTCGATAGAGAAAGCATCAAGGAATTCAATGGAATCCCAAACTTGATTCCGGTAATGTTTCAGCCTTCCATTTTTTACTTGAAAAAGGTTTCTGACTTGCTTTACAATCAATTCTGCATCACCACGAGCCAGAAGATTCTTTACACCTTGTTCTTTGGCACACTGCAACCCAAGAATGAGAGCCTCATACTTTGCTGTATTATTAGTGTTTTCGAACTGCAACTTAAATGAAAAAGGATGTAGGCATCCTTCAGGTGACACTAGCAAGACACCAGCTCCAGAACCAGCTGAGGAACAACTTCCATCAAACTCTAAAATCCAAATACCATTAGGATCTTTAGGTGACATTCTGGGAAGTTGGATTTCATCAGGGGACATAATCATGTAATTACCATGACCCATATCCTCATAGAGTATTTGTGCTTTAGGATCATCCGTTTTTTGCACAATATACTCAGATTGCTTCTCAGGCATCAACTTCTTCATTTGTCCATTAACAGGTATGAGTGCATGTGACCAGTCCATTTGGATTTCCCCACCCACATCTTTGCAGAAGTTCCTACTTAGCAACATCCCGTATGAAGGAGGGATATCTGCTACTAAGATGGTAGCCAACACTTTTTTCTCGGGCAAAGCAGCAAAAGCTACTTGTGCATCTTTAATTCTCCCGACCAGGCACTTCTTTACTTTCCATGGAGTAACAAGATCCATAAGTGCGTGTGAGGGTCAGGCCTAAAGCATGAGCTACTTTAGCAGGCATCACATTATCTGAGGCTCCGGAATCTATGACACAATTACTGAGCCTATGGCCAGCTATAAGAAGTGTTACATAAAAAGGCTTGATTTTGTCATTAGGCGAGGTGACAACGGCTACCAGACTAGGCTGTGGTGCAGAAGGAGGAGTAGGTAAAAGGCCTTTAGAGGTGGTCTTGGAATGGGAATTAACAAATTGAATCATCTTGGCAAAAGCTTTGGGATGGGTTTGATAGTACTCAGCTTCTGAGATTTGGACCTTGGTCTTTTTCAGGTGATCAACAATATCAAAGGATCCAGAAGTGGACGGGCCATCATCATTTGGTAATTCTAGGCTTATCAACTTTAGGAGAGAAAGAAGAAGCAATTTTAGTAGTAGGATTGATAGGACTCACCTTTGGTGCAGATGAAGTAGGGATGGGAGATCCTTTTTGCAATCACGGGAATAGTTGTCATCGCTCTCCTTAGATTTCTTGATAGGTCGTGGTCACTTTCTCCTCCGACTTGTCCGCTCTCGAGTCATGACAGCAAATGATTCGCTATTCATGTCTGCTACCACTTCATCATAATCATCTCCATCATCAATGCCCTCATGGTAAAGAAATTAACCCGAGATCCCTCAAGTTCTTCTCGCCTCATCATCAAATTCCTCCACAAACTCCTCGCAAGCTTCATTATCCTCATCATCATCTGGCTCTTCAACCTCACAGGTTGCATTCACAGGAACCTTAACAGGAGGTCCTTCAAGTGCTAGTCTTGTTTGAGAAGGAGGTAAATGATTTCTGGGCTGAAAATTCCTCCTTGGAACATCTGCATAAGGGGCATGCTGAGCCAATTGTTTCTTTATAGCAATAAGATCATTTGCAAGTTTCGAACTAATGGATCAAGATTAGGTCCTAAGGTGGAAGAGGAAGAAGCAAAGCAGACTTAGATTTGGGAGGGTCTCTTCTCAACTTCCCTGACATGATTAAATCATCTTCGACACTAACAGCCAGATCTTGATCTAGAGCTAACGTTGCGAGATTAGCCCTTCTTAGTGCATAACTAACTTTAGGTGATTGGGCATTTAGAAAGAAACATTTTTGAATTTGATCAACAGGTCGAGTGTTTGTTGGAATTTTATTTATCAACCTGTTGAATCGAGCCACAAATTCTCTCATGGGCTCTTGTGAATCTTTCTTTATTTGAGAGATCTGGGCTAGCAAGGCATGCACATCTTCTGCTGGTTTGAAACGGCTTTCAAATCTAGTTCTCATTGTGTCCCAGTCGGTGATAGCACCAGCCGAAAGGTGATAGAACCAATCAGCAGCATTATCTTGTAAAGTCTCCACGAACAGCCTTACGGAGACGTCTTCATGTTCAACTCCCAAAACTCCACATGCAACTATGAAGGCTGCAATATGTTCATCAGGATGCACTTTGCCATCACCTTTGAATTTAGGGAAGTTCTTCCGGTTACCTCTGGGTAACTCATGCAAAGGCTGAGTAAGGGCCAGGGGCCCGACACGTTGACCCCATGGCAATGGTGCCACCATTCTTGGAAAATGGCTTGAGAGGAACCTGCAACACCAGAAAGAATCAAAGCTCAAGATTGGGGCTATCAAGTTCAGAGGAATACCACCCGTAGGAATTCTATCTTGAGCGGGTGGAGTGCTTGTTTAACGAGTCCTTCTATTTCTTGTCAAGGAAAGGAAAACCCCGCGCTCCAAAACTGAACCGAGAATCTTCAATACCAAGGGCCCTTCTCCTCGAGTAAAACACGGAGTCGCCAGATCAAAGGATGATCAAAAATAATAGAACTGGAATATGATTTTCCCCAGCGGAGTCGCCAAAAACTGTTGGTCGTCAAATAGGACTTTTAAGAAGAGCAACAGTCAATTGGGGACAAGAAGTCCCTCCTCTTTAATGGGAGAGGTTCCCTTATTCAGAAACGAACTTATTTACAAATGTACAAGACATGATTTGTTGGTTAAACTTGGATATCACGAAAGTGTTTTCTATGAAGATCATCAATTACAAAAGGACTGAGGAAATGAGAGTATGGGAAAGAGCAGAAAGGCAACATGCGGAATTATAGATATCAGAGTAATTCTTTATGTATGCGAAGTCACAAAGAATTTGAAACAAGATCATTTGTATTGATAAGTAAGATGGAATTCAAAGACACAAAGTTCTATAAATAACATCTGCTAGAACACAAAGTTTCTTAACATAACATGATTCATTAATCAAGGACACAAAGTTCCTTCTTGGTTATACAAGATCACCAGGCTTGCAAAGTTGAAGAGTATGCAATCGGTGAGACTAACAAACTTGAGACAAATGATCTTCACAAAGAAAATAAATGAAAGCTTAGGAATAACGGAGATCAGATAGACAAAGAATGGAAAGTCCTTCTATATTGATTTCTTTATAATCTATTTACACTTTCGTAAAATAGGCCAAGTTCTTCCTCTTTTTTTTTTTTTGATATCCAGAATGGCGTAAGGAAGGCCATTATATAGCTTACAATTCAGTTACTCTTCGTAACCGCTTCTTTTAACTAAAGAATAGTTAAGGACCGCCAATCGCAATACCTCAACCTATTACAAAGAAAACGGAAAAGAAAGGGAAGAAGAGAAAAGAATGAGGGAAGAAGACAGGTGGCCAGTCACTGAGAGGGACCCACCGACTTCAGAATCCGCTGCTTGAATTTCCTTAATGTCTCAGCCATGTCTCGAAGTCTCATCCTCGAAGATGACAAAGCAGTATGTCTTTGAAAGCAGAGATGACCAAAGATCTTGAAAACTTCATCCTTCTCGCTAGTTGTTCTTGCCTCCCAATTTGGTCTCAAGATTGATAATATCATGAGTAGCCGCAAACTAGACTTGGGAAGGGATTACAGCGAAAAGGGATATACGCGTAGGGAATCAGATTGTGAGGGTTCGAGCAAGGATAGCATGGAAACAAGTGTAAGAATCTGCAAAGGTGGCTCGCTCATTACATAGCCGTTGAGGAGAGAGAAGGGGATCAATGCGCATTAAATTCATATCCATTAGTTTGAAAACAACATATTCAGTAGAGCGGGAAAACTAAGTATGAATGGCATTTGGTTCGCTGGGACATGTGAGACGTGAATGCGCGAAACACGCGGCTCGGCCGATTCTAAGGCGAAACAGGAGAAGACACACAAATGCATTTTGGGACATTGGGACGAAAACGCGAAGACGCGGTTGGGTGTTTCGGGAGAATCGGCTGAAAATGGAACAACTCGACTTTGAAAAGTTTGGGACATTTGGGACGTAAGTACACGGCATGCGGTTCGGGCATTTCGGGTGAAAATGGAACAAAAGCAGAATTAACTTTGGGACATTTGGGACAAAAAGTTCAAGTACGTTGTTCGGGATTTCGGAAGAAAATGGAACAACTTGCACTTTTTGACTTGGGACAAAAAGCTCTGAAGTATGCGACTCGGGAGTTTCGGCCGAAAATGGAACAACTTGCACAATTTGATTTGGGACATTTGGAACACGAAAGTGCGAAGTACGCGGTTTGGGTGTTTTCGGAGAAAGGAAAAAAGGCCCGTTTGAACTTGGGACATTTGGGACATGAAAGAGCGAAGTACGCGGTTCGGGTGTTTCGGCTGAAAATGGAACGACTTGCACAATTCCATTTGGGACACTTGGGACGAAAAGTTCCGATGGGCCCGAAAATGGAACAACTTCGGGGATTTCGGCCGATCGGGGAACAGAACGCACTTTTGAACTTGGGACACGCGGGACAAAAATGTCCGACAGGCCCGAAATACATACAAAATGACCCAAAACTATAGATTTTCTCGATTTCACGACCTTTAACATTTTCAGCACAACAGAGAAGACACTAAAACTCAAAATTTTTTAAAGTTCACTTTCATCGGAGCGGGAATTTTGAGTGATCAATGAATGCGACCATTTCCCTACCCCCACTTAGACCTTATGACCCATCTAAACCTCGACCTATAGGTTATGATGAGTCTAAAATCTGCGCTTACCACCACACACCAGGACATGATTTAGAGGGATGTAAAGCTTTGAAAGCCATCCTTTGTCACCACCTCTCTCCGATAGAAAGGTTAAGAAAGACAACTTACAAAGGAGAGACTTTTAGCTTCAATCTCCTCTCCTATACCACATGTCCCCGCCTCACCAAGATCTATCATTATTACAACTCCACCTCTTGAAGACCATGATTTATCCCGACCATCTTCCTCCTCTCATGTTCACAAGATCAACATGATTAGTGTTGCTACTCGAGGGTAGAAAAACAATGAGAAAACAAAAGAAAGCACACTGCATCCTCTCAAGTTCTCCATCCACCATCCCGATCACACCACCACCTAAAGTGGTTATTCGTGGGACCCACTTATCCCGTGCTCGTGATGGAATTTCCCACCGAACCATGATCAAACGGCTTTCACCAATCACCTGTAAAAATGACACTCAGTATGATCTCATTGAGTCTGAATATCATCGATAAGCTCTCATTGAAATCCTTCAAGGGATAGAAGTCTTACCTAATGAAACCTTGCTTACCTCCATTTTAACACCCAATCACGTTGTTTCCTCACCAAATAACCTACCACCCCAACCACTTCTCTGCATACAACAAGCTGCTGCCACAATTTCTCCGAAGACGAAATTGTTGACTTTGGTGTAGAAGATCTTAACCCTCGCTCTTTTCATCTCGGCTTATGTCCGAGACATCCGAGTATGTCGTGTTATGATTAACGGGGCGCTAGCCTAAACATCATCTCTTTGAAAGCCTTCCAACAAATGAATATCCCTTCTAGCCGCATGTGTGCAACCCCATCATGTCATGCGGTCATTCAATGACGCCATTACCTCTACCTTAGGCACCGTGATCCTTAACATTCGTGTAGGACCACGTACTTTACCGAACTCTTCTATGTCCTTGAGGGAGAGTTCCAATACAATATGTTGTTAGGCCGCCTTGGATCCGGGGCTATGGGATGCGTTCCTCCACCTTACATAGATGCATAAAATTTGAGTACGAGGGAAGTCCTACACCGTAAAGCTGATCCTCCCCTTCAAAACCTGCGCAATATGTTATATCGCCCTAATGATGTGCTTATACCGGTCAAGACAACCCTTCATCCAACCCAACCATCCACTTCAACCACACTTCTACCATCCACTTCAACCACACCTCTACCATCCACTCTAACCACACCTCTACCATCCACTTCAACAAAGACTTACACCTTCAACCAATGAAACCGCCATCGCAAATACCACTTCCTTTCCCGCAACTAACATCCCAACCTCAGACCCCTTAGTAGATGTTTTTCAATGCCTTACGCTAGGGAGTATCACCTATATAACATTAGTTCTTTCCATACCCCACAGGAGTACGGACAGTTACATGCGCATCCTACCTATGACCGTCGTGTGGGGGAAGTAATCTCAATTACCCGGACCACCTCATTGCCGCACCAACCTAACATATGGGGGTGTCGACGCACCCTCCATTACCCCCGAACCTCCTCTTGGTGTGTTTCCCTTCCAATCCGATTTTCAATACTTTACAAATCATCGCTTTCGCCCTCACCTTCTTGACTCATTGTGTAACATCCTCAATTTATACCTTAGAACAAGTGAATTTTTTTTTTTTTGATAATTGCATCCTGGTTCTAAATACATAATTTAGAACTCACAAATCAAATAACCATTCATATACTGCATAACCATATGCAAACTGTAATGACTCGGAGTACCTCCGATCTATTCATTCCATGACTCGGTAATCTACCGATCTATTCATTCCATGACTCGGTAATCTACCGATCTATTCATGAGTAATAAGAGTTGGTGTTTTTATTTAACACTTTACTCTTGCGGTTCTCTTCCCTACTCTGGGATTCAGAATGCTCTGTCCAAGGAACCTAACTGAATAATTGTTACCATTATTCATCGGCATCTCATCCCTTAGACTAGGTGAATTAGGACAACGCAATCAGCAGCTTGCGATACTTTGGCCAAAGATTTGAAACATACTGTTTATGTCTCGTATTCCTTAACGGCATACTCGTCAATCTGGAATATGTCCTTCACCCCATTCTTATGTTATATAGAATGTCTTACACTGACTACTGTCAGTCCTTCCTTTCACAACTTAATCACTCGGAGACAGATTAACAAGGTGATAATGTTATATGGATGCCCACGAGTATTAGGGATACGATGACATACTGGTTTAACCCTGCAGTTAGACCAGTGTGTCAAGATACCCCGAACCTCCTAGGCAGCCTTATAACCTGATCACATTCCTAATCGGTCCCTGAGTAACTCGTTCGAACAAGGTGTAGATCTTAGCGATCAATGCAAAGGGTGTCGTCATAAGTCCCCTGCATTGTTGTAACTTCGAGAAGATCCTAATCTTCTCGGAGGTACAACCCTGCAGTTGTCTTGTGCCGTCAACCTTTAAATCCGCCTCGAAAAGATCTACTTAATAATATGCGTTACGCACGTTGAGTTTTAAATTACTTTAAAGACTTTCCCCTAAGGTTAGCCTTTCCCGATCCCTGGATTCTTCGTCTTAAGACGACCTTCCTCAATAAAACCCATTACATGGTGGAGTTATTAAGGTCAAGACCTCATCAAGGAGTCATTAGAATATCCATGATTCTAAAACAACAGAATTGGACAATATCTCATAACCTTCACTTGAGATTGCCATCTGAACCCCATTAGATTTACATCAGTTCTCCTAACTGAATTTATATCATACTTATTAGTATAAAGATATAAATGATTAAGAATCCAATTTAATGTTGTCCTGTCATACTCAGGACTAGGGATTAGTAATTTAATCCAGCTTGATTAGCGTTCTGCTTAGGTTCATTTTAGCCCTATCTTTTAGACAGACAATGATTTAAATTTTAATTTAGCTATAGATAGAACAAATCATAGCTACTAAACACTCATAAGAATTCAATTACATTTTCTTATAAGCCTTCATTGATAATCATAAAAGCATCCAAATTACACAAAGATATCATTGCCACTCCGGTATATGAACCGAAGAAGGTCAACTATCAGAATAAGAATACAACACATAAGTAACAAATACTTATTTCCATTCCTTTCAGAACTATACAATTACATTTTATGCAAGCAGCATACTTGATACAATGCTTAACGGAAAAGAAACATCTTTCCACATATAGTACATTTAGAAAATCAAGCTGTAATTCATTATAAATCAAATTAAACAATCTGATCATCCGGTCAGATCTGCATTGCTTTTACCACTTACGGCAACCATCTGCAAAAATAGTCAACATGAGTCAGTTCGATGAACTGAGCATGATAAGCACTAACTTTTAAAACAATTGCAATCCGTCAATTGTTTTCATTAAACACCCTGTTTAAATGATATAAAATCACCAATCAATTAAGCATGATTCAGACTAAACGTTAGGTATATATCATGTCTATAATGTGTAATAGTAATTTTCGTTATAGAGTAATCCTATATACTTCTCAAATATTTCATCAAAAATATTAGGAACAAGAAGAACAAAAGTATCCTAAGCAATTATTCATCGTAAATCCCAAGATGAACAAACATCGACAATCATTATATTCAACTTAAAAGAGGAATATCATATCAATCCACGATCTTTGTCATTATGTAAAAAAATAATTACAGATGTTATTTGGACAATTATATCATCTTATAATTTTCAATGTAAGAGAAATAAACAAATTGAACATGTTTCCCTCGAACTAGCTCTTGACTATGCCATCTTTCCAAAAGCAAGGCATTCACTTAATGCACATGCAAATAAATCGGCCGAATCCATCAACAAAGACACTTTGTTACAATAAAGCAACTACAGTACAGTAGCCCCCATGCCGAACAACATGGTCTTTCTACCAGACAGACTCAGAATGACCTCACGCAAGAAGCGACAGGCAAGAAGACAACTACTGCCGTTACCTATTTAGGTACAGTTAGCTCCTAAATTCATTCATACTCAAAAATGGATATCAAAGTAAGGAAGGCGTAACACGCCTACAATCCCAATAACAATCTACAGCCTCTTCAATCCTTTTCAACACTGTAAGGCTTTTGTTCCCAAGGTCGAATTCAAAGGAACTCAATTGTTGCCACAGTCAATAAGAAACTCGAACTCCTTTTGAACAATGACATCTCCCTACGACTTAAGCAGAGAGAAGTTTAAATGAAACCCACGCATCACACACAGCCACATCAACTGGCATGAAATCTAAAGAAAACACAACATAGAATATCGTAGCTACATCTGAATGAAATCAGAGTAGAAAGTATGGTATCCATGACCTACTTCATAAAGCCGTTATACAAGATGTCAAGCTATTCACAGAAATCCATCAAGGCCAAATAAACATCACATGTTCAATCTCAGGCTTATACGTAAGCCCAAAAGAAACAAGATATCATCCCATATTCAAGGAATCCACAGGGTCAAATAATAGAGTAAACCCAACAGCCCTAATTGAAGTAGTTACACTGTCCATCTCATCAAGAATTCAACCGAGTCCTAACAACAAGATAAGAATAGTTAATGATCCAATCTATGCCAACAATAGTAAGCATTCAAATCAGGTGTAAGCAAATCAAATACCGATTTCATAACAAGGAATTCAATTGAACCTTGTCAAAATTCTCGAACAAGCTTACACATAAGGAAACATAAATGTATACCGTGGAGTCAAGTACTTAAATTTCATTACAAATAATGAGGTCGTATGACTGTTACATTTCTACAAGATTCCAACGGAATTCAGATTAACAAAACTCAAGGATGTATCTATATCCTCAGCAAGTGGACCATAATATACGATTTTCATTCGAGAGGACTCCTGAGTCATTCAAATAAAATACATATATCCATATTGTATCATCGTCAAGGTTAAATCTCGTTACCACAATAACAAGGAAAAACAACTTCCACCTGGGTCGTAATGACTACGTAACACAATAGTTACTCGCTCCCAAACAAATTTAAAAGACAAAACAAAACCAGACAAGTAACAATAACCACCCCATCAATACCCACGACAGAGCTTACAAGATTCCATTAAAACGGAATAATCAAACAAATGTCCAGCAGTTTCCCTTTCAACAAGTATTCACAACATGCATCGGCGACAAAACCGACAAGCATAACAGTGGCCTGTACCCCCTCACAAGAACAATTTATGGGTTTCGCCGAGCAGGCCGAGCATTCATTCTTTTCATAGTTTTCGCATATTTAAGCGTAATGCAAAACACAAAGAAATAAAGCCACAGTTCGAATTTAATAAACACCCATCAAAGGATAAATGAAAAATCGAACCAACATGAAGATACAAAGTACAAAATCACACAATGACATACATAGAAAATCATCTATTCCCATAAATCATTTTGAACAGAGTTGTTCTAATGAAATCACTTGAAAAGACAAAGAAGATTTTAAAGGTTAGGGCCTAACATGCCTGGATTTTTGCTCAAAACTCCGAAGTAGACCACTGAAAGAGCTCGGACTTCCTTTTCCTTTTCCAAGTTAGAGCGACCAACAAAATTTTGCTAACTCCATAACATATATATTTTCCTTGCCGGAGAAAAGAGCTAGATACCTCATACTCGCCATGCAACTCCAAGAAGACTGGTGCGAAGAACCAATGAACAGGCAAAAGGAAAACCAAAATTCGCGATAAGCCAAACAAACCAACAAACTTCCAGTTTGCATGCCTTCTCGCGAGTTCCGAGCTCGACTTCTAAGCTCATATAATGCATTTACTCCAATTTTCCCCGCTTAAACTCAATCGCCACCTACCGCCAAAGTTGGCGATAGACAAGAGGAATTCCAAGACCATTTCCGGTTTGGCAACTCCGCCACGTCGGCTCAGGTTAGCCGTTTCTAAAACCTCCGCCAATACCTGTCTTCATACTTATCCAATGCATTTAATTACATAGAAAATGCCGCCCATGGTTCGCACCCCTCCATAGGCCCCTTTACATTCTTGCTCACTAGTTAGGTTAGTAACTTAGGTTAGAATTTAGGATAACACCTAGTCTAACCACTTTACACATAGATACTAACTTAGAACATCAGCTCTTAGCCTAGGTCTAGGTTAGATTAACACTAATCTAACCCCTAGGTTAGGTTTAGTTTTAGGTTACTAATCATTAATAATTCCAGTTAGGTCTACATTCTGTACACTCAGAAAAAGACCTACAACATACATTCTCGAACAGGGTTAGCTCCTGTTCCGCCTTAGGCTACAGAATTATATGAAACCAAATTATTACGGTCCACGATCGAGACCTTCCGGATATACTTTGATATCGGGAACCAATCCATTTCACATGATCAACCCCGAATTAGACTCGGATTGACTTATCTAATGAATTCAGCCTATGCAACCTCGTGAAAGGTTTATAATTTTTAATTCATCACTTAAAACTTAAAGCACCACTTGGATCAATACCACCGATCCAAGGCTAGGTCTTATAGATGAATAACTCTATAATTCATTCCAAGATCGATTAATCTCGTATACAAAATGAAATAAATAAAAGAGTCCAATCAAATTC